>JAVQJF010130155.1:0-29990 GCA_036023855.1 Gadopsis marmoratus
CCCCCCCCCCCCCCCCCCCCCCCCCCCCCCCCCCCCCCCCCCCCCCCCCCCCCCCCCCCCCCCCCCCCCCATAGGACACAATGGCAGGTCTGTTCTAGTTCTGTAACACGTGTTACAGCTTGGTCCAAGTGATATGCCGGTGTAAACAGAAATACAGGTGAAATTAGGTTTCTAGTGGCATGAAGATTAATTATACATATTCTACAAGCCAATGAAATACATTACCCCACATATTGCATATTGGTGTATCTAACAATGCGAATAAAAACAATTACAGAGTCAGTTTGAGGTTAATTATTTCTTGGCAGCATAGTTACTGTCCATAATCTAAAACTGTATGAACAAACCATGGCTACTCTCTGGTTTTCTCAAGTCTTCCATGATTGCAAATTGAATATCTTTAGGTTTTTTCGGTGGCCGTGAAGGTCAAAACAACATTTCACAAAACGCAATGACATTTAAAATTACGGAAAGGGAGGGACAACTCTTCTTGTTTGTGAGTGGACCGAGCACAAGTCAATTCAAAGTTTATTCAATACGGTGATAGATTGGATCAAGTGGAGAACCCGTTTTAGAACATTGCAGGGAAAGGTTGCAGTGGTGCGATCTGGCCCGTCTCAGCTCGACTCCAGCTTGTTGAAACTAAACTGTCATCACAAACAAAGAATTACATATTTACATTTATTAATCAGAGCATTCACAATAATCACTCAAAATCAGCAGGGGGAGCTGCGTAGAAACATCTGTTTACGGTTTGCAGCGCTCCCGCTCATTGACTGTCTCTTCACATCCCTGTAATTTCCCTTCTGTCTGTGGATTGCTAGAATGGGGGGAAATGGAATTAGGGCCGAAATGTCTATTTACAACCACGAACCAAGTGACGTCTTCTACTACTACTTGCAATGCACCAGTCTGCAAACCACCTATGAAAATGTATTGTTTGGCTTTTCTACATACCCTTCGACCAAAGCAATGCAATACTGTATCATCTACTTGATTGTGTTATTTACAAAATCGCACAGTCATGAATGGATGTTTTCCAACCATAAACCAAACTTCATAAACTTTGAAAATTAATTCAAACAATACGTATCCTCAATCATATATTCTAGAAATAGGAAAGCTATCAAAATCCTAAATATATGTACTCTGTATTACATTTTTATGAGCCGTTTTATGAGCTTTCTCAGTGTTCTGATCTCCTGGCGTTGTTCGTTTATGGTTTCTGTATGTTATCTATGTTGTTTGCTAATAAAAATTTAAAAAAGCAAAAACAGATCCCACCATTGCAATTTTTCCTGTAACGTTTTTTGTCTCGTTGCAAATATTTGGTCTGAACTTGCCTTAAACATGTCCAGAGTGTCATCAGTTGCCTGACAGGGAAACAACCAATCACAGCAGTGTAGAGTTTAGAGCCTGCCTCTTATTGATCCAATCTAAACTGCCTCCCTTAACACATCATTGAATAAACTCTGAATTGACTTGGGTTCAGTCCATCAGCAAACAAGAAGATTTGTCAGTGAATAAAGAAAATCCCAGTTAGATTAATAAAAAAAAATAAATCATTATGTGCAGCCTTAGTATTAAATGTTAGAAATCTAAAATAACACCTGAGACTGCATTTGATTTTATAGCAGAGACTACGGGGAGCCAGAAAATCCACATAAGATAATAAAAAAACAAGGAAAAAAAAAAAAACTCACAGAAAGTAACCTTCAACACAGCTGTTGCAGATTTCAGAGTCTTCTGTGTACAAATGAGAAAAGGTGATTAATTAGAATGCATGTGGTGGAGCAAACTCATGCAGCACTGGCTATATTTACATTGTGCTGCACTGTGTACTATTACCATCAGGGTTTTAATACACATCTCAGATCAATCTTACATTAGGGAGGGAACAGTATGGTGGTGTTACTTGACACAGCAAGCTTGTGTAACATACTTGTGGAACATGTTTTGCAGCCCATCTCACAGTCAATGCACTCTCCTGTATCAGGGTCCTGCACCTGCCCTGAAACACAGAGACCCAGCATAACGAGCCTGAATGCCTTTATCTTAAGCCACATCCAATTCAGAAACTCTGCTTTACATTTACCTATGTCACAGGAGGCCGTTTGGCAGACCCCATTCTGGAGTTTGTAGTGTTCCCGACATTTGGCACATATGTTGCCGTCCGTGCAGAGTTCACAATCAGCTATGCAGGGCAGGCAGGCATAGTGACCCCTGTCAGGATAGAGTCCCCGGGGGCAGTGTGTCCGACAGCGACCTTGGTGGTGGAAACGTTCCTGTCCATCTTCATCTGAGGAGGAGGAAGAGGACACAGAAGACTTGTTAACATAAAGCCTCTACTCTGGTTTCTCCACTGATGAAGATGCCATTGGCCAGGAAACGCCTTTTCCAAAAATCTGGACTCTTCTGGAAGTGAAAATCAATGAGCATCTCATAATAAATTCATGGGTAGAGCCAAATGGGCCAGACGATTACATGGGATGAAGGAAAGATGAAAGGACATGCTGCCAACTCTGTGAAAGTTCAATACCTTCAGCAAATTACAGCTTTAACATAAGTTGCAGAAATCAAGACGGTTTGATTGAGAGATGTCATGTGGAATGAATGAACCAGCAGCAATTATTAGGAAAGTGAGGATTCATACATTTCACTACACATGAAATATTGACAAAAACAGAAGAAAAAAAAAAAGGATGTTAAAGCCATAAGCAAAATCATAAACTGATGGCTGCAGCTGCAGCCCAGCATGTTGACCGTAAGGCTGCAAATAACAGATCACAGTGTGAGTTCACTTCCTGAATGATGATGATCCAATTTATGTAAACAAGGACAATCAGAAGCAGAGGAGAGATCAGCGCTGTGGGCAATGACAGTGTCTTGTGTTGGTCCTGATGAGTAATACTCTGCCACCTGCCACTAGCCTAGTTGTGGCACCTGAGGCATGTCTGGAAGCAGCTGAGTTACAGCATGGTCTCATCTGCTCAGCGCTGCACAGACGATGTGTGAGACAGGGAGGAGAGGGGCAAGAAGCTGCTACTGCCTCCGCCTTACTCCCTTCCACGTTACTGAACCGCAGCATGCACAGAGAAATGTGCCTTTTATGCGACGGCAGACCACACACAGACTATGAGGAATCGGGTACAGACTTTTTTGTTTTTAGTGTTCTTTCACACTGATACACTAGTTTGAAATGCTACAGATACTGTATAATACCAAAGTCTACACACCAAAAAATCATCTGCAGCAATGTACATTAAAGTAGAGTCACAAACAAATGCAGGATTGTAGCAATGTCAAAATGCATTATTCAAAGAAAAGGTGTGTGAGTGAAAGCAAGAGGCTTGCAGGTTAAGAAGCCCAGTGAACTGCAACAGTGATACTAGCCCAAGGGGATATTTTTGTCCTTTCCCTCTGATTAACAAAGGCCCCATTCTGACATGATCGGATTACACTGTGAAACTCGGGAGAAAGATGATCACACCTTAATTTCTTACGTATTTCAGAAGGTGCCCCAGTGACAGAAAAAATCATCAATTCACTGTTTAATCCAACTTCAGCTGTTTAACAAGAGTATATGGTAAACTAGAGCTGAATGCTCCTCCTCCTCTAATTAAAAAGCATTTAAACAGCTTTGCTTTGGTAAACATTAAACCGTGCAGCTTTCAAACAAAAAAAAAAGAAAAAGCTGGAGACGGCTGGATTAATGTGTCTGAGTCATGGCTTTGTTGGAATCAGGCATCTGTGAAGCCAAAATATATATATATATATTTATATATAAACAGAGGGAATTATATCGGCTAATGAAAGCAATTTAGTGTTCTTGTTTGCACATCTCATGAAGAAATTCTGAACAATGCAGACATGTGAAATTCGCCATATGACGGCAAGGAAAGTCGACGAAGCCTTTGTTTGGGCTGCTGCTGGTGGTGGTTGTGTCTGCAGGAACTGTGCCAGGCAAAACATTACTTTTCAAAAGCCCTATGAGGGCAAAGCCAGTCCGTCGCATCTTGCGATGCAATACATGTTCACCTGTCTGTCTTTGGAAAAAGCCGCCCGCGATGCTGTGCCGCGTTGTGCAGGAGATGTTACTCACCAACTCCACAGGTGGAGCATTCAAACAGCTCGTGCCCGTCGCACTCCGAGCAGGTGGGGTGGCAGAGGACACACTGGCCCCGCAGCGTGAACTGGCCGCTCGGACAGGGCGACGTGGGTTTACATCCAGCAAATCCGACACAGCAGAGGAAGGCGAGGAACGCGGCGGCGCACCTCATGGCTGCGCCCGGGGACGTTTCACTGGGAGGGAATGGAACCGGCAAACAGCCAGCCGCTGCGGAAGGTGCGCTGGCAGATCGATATGGGGCTCTGTGACATAACTTGCTGGACCAGTTCGTTCGAGGGAGACACTGGACAATGAGCGGGGACTGCGGTCCGCATTTAGTAAATGTCCCCGGGAAGGAAAACAAGAGAGCAGCCCAGTTTGTGTGTCGTGACTGACTGACGGATAGTGTGCAGTGATGTAGCCTTAACTAACCACAAGCTACACAAAACATGTTAATGGCGTTGAGTTACTTCTTGTGGATTATGTCCGTGATTGAAACGCACTTATTGTAGGTGCTGCAGAGTTGCAGCGTCAGCCAAACAAATTGGCCCTAAAACGGGGATTTTCCGATTCTGATCACACCTGGCAAAACCAAAATACCTGACAGACACGCCCACTGCTGCGATCAGCTGATATTAAAATGTCTCCGGCTATAACTTGGATTACGTTACATACAGTACAGCAGCCCAAGATTAAACGTATGTAACCGGGATATGTAGGTAGTTAGTTTAGCTAGTTATGATTTATATAAATTAACAACAAAATGGATGTTCTGTCTGGTATGTTTGCACCTTAAATCCATGCACCAGCGGTTTCAGGACTCAGTAACGTCAGAGATTACTAGTTCAGCTGAAAGGCATAAACAGGAATCATACTTTTAGTGGTTTATAGATTAAATCATTTGCTTTATTGAGGCTTTAATGTACAAAATAAACACCTACACAAATCCTCGGCTACTTTGCTTGTTTGTTTTTTTTGCTTTTTTGCGGACTATTTTGCTTGTCGGAAGAACAACGTCAACTTGATATTATCTTAAATCATGTTAGTTTCAGCAGTCTTGGCGTCCCCTGCGGTTTAAAACTCAGTGGCAGGCCCCACATGGGTCTTCGCATCCTTTTTAATTTCATAATATTGCCTCAAAATGAATCTGAAGCGAGCTGTTTTTTGTGAAGGCGCAGCGGCCTCTCGCGGCCACTTCCCGGATGTGTATCCGAGGGCGTGAGCCAACGCGCCTCGCCGGCTGACGTCACGCGGCAGCGGCTGTAGGAGGAGGCGTGGCCTTGTTCTGCTGCAGCGGAGAAATATGACATGGGGATGAGCGAGAGGGAGAGAGTGAGACAGCCTGTTAGGAATTAACGGTTCGTCAGAGGTCTGGACTGGAAACCGTAGGATGGGGAGTAATAACTGAAAACAGGACGGTAAGAGACAGACATGCTTTTATTTATTCTTCTCCACGTACCTCGCTGCAGGCCGGGCCGTGGCTCATTTGATAGTGAACACAATAGGCGACCACTGCAGACAGGTGCACCTGCCTTTATTCGAGTACGTGCCTCGATGCATTCAACTTCAGGTTCCTTTTTATTTTAGGTCGAATGCAAATGTATCGAGGCCACAGATGTGGGATGAGACGTTAGCCGGAGTCTCGGAGTTAAACGCTGTTAAACATGGATGTGGAATCTGTTTGCTTAGTCACAGACCTTTTGTAATGTAGGAACATACAGTAGCAACGTTATATACACCCGAGACAGCCGAGTATGTTTTGTGATGGTACAAACAGGCTTTTAGCTTGTTGATGCTATAAAGCTTTGAAGGCTATGGTTCCTTTTCCAGACATGGAATATTAATCACCACAGTGTATGTTGGGCCAGATGGCTTAACATGTAGATGGTGATGAAATACACAACAGCAGTATGTTTCATAGTAAATCACAGCAGTTTCACTATCTGTTCATCTTACAATATCTGCAAATACCACTGCCTGGTTTAATATACATTTCTTTTATTGTTGGCCTGGCTCACAATATCTTCCTACTACGCCTGCCTGTAAAGATGGTGAGGCCACTCATTCATTGCTATGGTATTTTTAAAACCATATTCATGTCCCTTTCCAAAGACCTGCATAACAAAACCTTTAATCTATCAGATTATATTTGAGCTGGATACAATACCATTGAAATAAACTCGGTTTATCGTCATTTTACACATGACCACGGTTTCCTCCGGGTCACGTGTAAGATGATGATTTACATCAAATCAGCGTGTTTGCTGTCTTATACCTTTACATCTCATCCAGCCAGCTATTACCCCTGTCTTAATGTTTAACATGGGCTTGCGAGACAGGCAGCTGACAGTAGTCGAGTCTGATTTGGAGACAGCTTTAGTAGACGGGGCAGAGATACAAAGCAGGGCCCGTGGCTGCCAGGCCAAAGCCAGGCCATGCCAGCTCCACAGAGGGCTTCAGTGCTACAGGGCACTGGGGAGAGGGCGCTTGGCACCTGATCAGTTACCACAGAGAATTCTGTTCCTGTCACTGGCATTTAGCTACAGAAAAGCAGAGCAGAGATGACGGTTGTTGTTGAACCCAGTTGGGCTTTCATGTCACTGTGGCAGTGCCGCTTTATCAAACTGCTTCTCAACTGATACAAGATGACATTCCTTTGCAAACATCTGTGCCAATTGCCCAACTGCCTAATCCAATACCCTAAGCAGAAAACGTTACCCTCATGGGCTATCATTAAAAAAAACAACAACAACAAAACTCTGGTTGCATTATTAAAATAACACTTCAAGTTTACATGTATACACATGTAGCCCAGAGGACCCAGTAGTGATGCTGTGCTTTTCCCCTGGAATCATTAGGCAGGAATCTAAAAGAACAATCCAAATAAATTATCTTGTGGACCCTGAAAAGCACCTGCAAAGGGGGCTTAAATCTCCTGTTTCCTTTCAAAAGAATTCCATGTCTCCGTGCCTGATTCCCCCAAAGTTTAGTCCTTCAGAGGAGATGAAATGACTCAAGTGCCCATGGTAATCACGGCCCAATCACTGCATGGCTTTGAAGTGGGCCCTGTCCTTCAGACATCTCTACAGGTGGGGAAGCAATGTTAAGTGTTCTGTCTGCAGGCAGAGGGAGGTCAGCTAGAGGGCATGGAGGCAGGCTGAGGGGCTCCTCTCACACATCGAAATACAGGAGGGTGGACCTTTCCAGAGCCACTGCACTGTGGTCTTATGTGAGTTGGTACACTGGCCTTGATTTGGATATATACTTTGGGGGAAATTTGTCTCCCAGTGAGCAAACCCATGCTCAAATAGGTTTGTGACTGTGTGGCAATATGAAATGTACCTCCAAATCACCGACAAATGTAGTTGTAAGCTTTGTGCCAGAAAGCTGTAATAAATCCCTACTCCAGTATTTCCTTTCATCCTGTGTTAAAGGCTTAAACTGCAGAAGGGTTGCAATAAGTTGACTGCAGAAACCATTTAACAATGATTTATTAACTTTTTTTATAGTGAATCTTGATTTGAAAGTGTTTGCAGGGCCAGAGCTTGCATTACATTACATTACCTTACGTTGCATGCGTACATTTGTCAGTTGTTGATGTTTGAATCGCTGAAGAGGAATCCTACATGGCTTGTAACCGTAGTCTAGACCTATAGGCTTCTGAAATGATGTTTGGATGGCTGGACTTCAGCTTTTTGTTATCTTTGTAAATTACTGGAGCCAAATCTGTGCCGCAATGAGGAAACCTAGATGGGGCTGAGGTGGGACATGAAATGGCAACTTCTGATATAGGCTGAGACACCTGTCAGTCAAGCTAATCTCTTTTTTAATCAACTGACTTACATGAACGAAAGTGACATTAGCGATTCAGGCACAATCCTCATTTGAATAAAATATATATCAAGAGAGAATTTGGGGGCTTCCCCCCCCTAACCCTAACCCTAATATTCAAAACAAGCTTACAGTAATTAGATGAAGTTTGTTTTAAGCCACTTTTAAGGCGCATTGGCTTCAGAATTCAATCTATATGGTTGATTTCTAAAAGTAGGACTGAACCTCAGTGAGCACAGCCTAGTTCTATTTTATCTGACACCAAAATGTACCTGTTTAACATGCAACTCACTAAATTAAATGCATTAAATGCATTTAATTTCAGCCAAATGCTGCTTTAACAAGTTAATTCTCTGCTACACCGTAGAGCTACATGAACTCTCACTGCCCAGTCGCGAATTTCACCCTTTTTGACAGGTCAAAAAGGCTTGTGTATGGGTTGTGTATGCGTGTGTGCACACGTGTCTGTGTCTGCGCCGCCTGCATATGTGTGGCTGGCTGCTGGAGACGTCTGCCATTGTAAAAATGTTCCCCACAAGGCCCGATGGGCACAGCCATCCCCTGCCCTGCCTCGAATCAGCAAGGGAGCCGTTTCTAAATCAAACAGAACACTGTTGCACAGGATACCCTTGGTGACTCAATTTAGATTCATGCAGGCCCACTGCGTAGGTCATTTTCATTCATTGAGAAAAAGAGGTCAGGCCTCCTTTTCTCTGCAAAACCCAGCTGCATTTGTAGGAAACTCAGTGTATCTCCATTTTGTCTCAAAGTTTACTTCTATTGAATGAGATATTAAAAGGGAAATGCAGGTTAGACACCACCCTGAGAAAAGACAAGCAGTAGCACTGTTATTTCTACATTTGCTTTCTACGTCATTTATTTTCTTAAGTGGCGAACACAAATGCTCTGCTGTCTGTCACTGTCACTGCCCTGTCTTTCATCTTGAGTCCATAAGATACAGCACACCTCATCAAATGTTTAACAAAATCCATTCATGCAGCCTTGAATGAATTTGCCCCCTCTCTGCTATAGAACTCATTGTCTCCTTTCTGCTGAGATGAAGAAGAAGAGATCTGCGATGACTCAGGAGGGTCAAGAAGTACAGGAGCCTTTATTTTTGTACACTGCATTTATCTTATGAAGGTTTGCAGGGAACGTATTTTGACGGCACACACTGTTGCACTATACTGTACGTTCAGAGTTTATGCAGAGTAATTTCACAAGAATATGATGGAGGTCAGTTACTTTCCTCCCACTGATTTGTTTTATGCCTCTCCCAAACCTTCTCATAGGCTTATTGCTAGTTGTACAGCAAGTGTGGTTTTAGTACTACAGGTCCCAGAAATCTGGGGGCAGCAAACATTTCTTGACCAGGAGCTGGAATTGTGGACTCCACCACTAACAATAAAACATTCTGTAAATAAATACATTGGATAGCTATAGCTGGAAAACTTCCAACTGTTGATAGTAAAAAATCTGGGTTGATTTTAATGAAAATCTGACAACTTAAAAATGGGGATTGGGGGCTGAATAAGTTTGAGAAGCTCTGCACACCTTTAACTTGAACCTGCACTCAGTCCTGTGATAGCCATTTAAGGGTTCTACAACTAAACAATAACTGGTTAATGTCACATCAATGGCTATAAGTTATTCCAAACTAATGCCTAACAAATGAACAAAAAGCAGGATAAACTACTGACATTGTGCCACACCGATCATTTCTGCTGACAAATTATAAAATGATCAAAAATCAAAAAAGTGGCACATTGCTTGGCCAGCTCACAGTGTAAGGATGTAAGGAAGTTACAAGTGTACATATAGAATCACAAAAAGCATCCTAACAATTAATCAGGCCATAGTCTGTACCAGACCAGCATATCACTTAACCTAACCATGTCAAAACTAACCAAAAATCCTCACTATAAAAGGGAAACATCATGTTTATTTTCTTTTGCATCACCAGTCAGAACAACAAAAATGTCAGTTACTGATTGATCAGTCTGAGTATGACACATCTTTCCTCCACAATGCACCCACACCCACTGAATGCCCTCTCTGTGGGTGCACTTGAGGCCACATCTTTGTGGATCCATTAACATCTCACAAGTGTATTTGTCTGTTACCTCTGATGAGAAAACACTGGTCATGGTTACATTTATATTGTTTGTGTTGTTGTTCAGATTCTTGAATTCTGATACCCACAATATTTTCTCATTGAGGAAGCATGAGTTGATTCCAAATTCAGACATTATTGTGGCCATCAAATGGTGCAACTCAAGCTACTTTTATGTATCTAATGAAGCTGGCAGGAAAGGTGTGTAACTTTTCTGCTGTGCATATCTAATAAACCCAGTGACCGTGTCATAAGGCCAGGGGGTCTGCATAAACCAGTTCAATGAATTTTGAAATTGTTTCCTCCGGCATTCCTTTTCACAGACACTGCTAATAGATTCAACCCTTTAGCCAGTAAACATGCCTGTCTACCTACAGGAGGACACACAGTAGCATGTAATGATTAATTGACATTGTATATAAATCAAAGAGAATGGCTGACAGTGGCTCCTTTCCTACACTTCGGCTCTGGAAAAGTACAGCCCACCACTCAAGTGACGGATCAAATCACAAATAGTCCAGACGTTCCAGTTAAAAAGAGCCGTAATTGCAGACAATGCGACTCGACAGGGTGTATAGGCCAGAATAGTCCATGTGGTGTTGGGTTTTTTAACAGTGCAAAACTCATAACTATAATAATTAATTATTGACTGCACCCTCCTACAGATTGCACCCCAGGTGGTGGTATCCTTGAGACATGCTTTACCCATTTGCTATGTAGATCTCTAGTGGGTTTATTAACTTGCTAAACGACTCTCTGACAGCACTTGCTGACTGAAGAGCCGATGAGCTGTACCCATTCAGTATTGGTGATCATTTGTAGCTAGCACAAACATTGTAAGAGATCACCACAGCATTCTTGTGTTATATCTAGAAACCTCTTTTTTTTGTCTTTTATGTTTTATTCATTTTTGATTTTTATTTTATCCATGCAGGTTTTAATCTAATTTTCTTCAGTGGTTATGTGATATTGCCCTCGCCACCTGTACAGCGGTGCACTCAGCTGCGCACACAGTCAGTCCAGTAGTGGTGCCACGCTGCATAATACAGGTATTGCGAAAGTCTCAGATATAACCTGTCAAAACAATCTCTTCTAGTGTGTCTTTTTCTTATGGGAGTTTCTGTGTTGATCATGACATTTTTATTTGGAGGGGGGTTGGGGGGGTCGTTGTAGGACACTGTCACTGGCCTATGATTGAAGCAGCGTTTCAGCTGAAAAATTGATATTTCTGTACAACTCTAGCTTCTCTAAAAACAGCTACAACTGTTATTGGTTGTTTGTTTTAGCATCGGTGGCGTTGTGGCTGCCATTGCTTTGCAACTGTGTGTGGAGCTGTGCGTTGCGCTGTGCTACTGTGTGTTCTCTTTCATCCTGCTCTCACTCTACAAGAGAACATGAAGTACTGTATAGCTGCTTAGCTTAGCTATATGTGACTGTGTGTGTGTGTGCGCGCGTGTGTGTTTAAGTAGAAAATGTGGATTCAAAGCAGCCATCGGTATCACCTACTGCATCCATCCTCTGGGCTTAGATGTGAAATAAATAAATATATATATATATATATATACTGTATGCACAATGATAGCATACTTCCAATTATCATTGATCTGTAGGTGATGATAAAGATCTTTACAGATAAAGCTTATCAATTTACTATCTATATTCAAGAGTTGAGTTACATGTAGGTCTTTGAGCTGGTGAGGACACTGGAAGCAAGAAAAAGATTCTGTGTGTTCAACACTTGAGAGGACACCCTCCCTCAGCACAAACTCAAATAGGAAACACCAGCTGGCTTCAGCTAGGTGGTCTGTTTATCTCACATTAGATCAGAAGATAAGAATTCAGACAGAAAGCAGTTCTTTATGCCGCTTCTCTGAATACGTAACGTCTGTGTTTCCATGCTTGAAACCCCCATTTCACCATGTCGTTAATATACCGGACACAGGCTGCTAAGTGTGCAGTTTCTATCCACAGCATACTGTGAATGTTGTTTCCCTTTTCTTTCGCATCATCTCAAATCACCAGAAAGTCAGGAACCTTCTGCTTTGGTTTCTAGTCACAGCTGTCTGCTTGTCGAAAAAGGACCCAGTCGCGAACAAGAGGCATTGGCCGCTGTGGTAGGAGGGCTGGAGGGACTGACATTTTAAGGGGTTATGATCTTGTTCTGTGCCCCTCAGCAGCCTGCTCTTTTTTTGAGTGCACGCTACACACACAGTCTGCTGCCCTTTTAGAACTGAAGATTTGACTTGACTGCAAGGTCAGACAGAAGAACTATCGGTTGCTTTGTTAAATGGATTTATTGCTTGTAGTGTGAATAATACATGTCATTTTCTGTGTCTGTAAATAACCAAAACCACAGATGAAGCAGTAAAATTAATCATTTTGGTGGCAAATTCATCGCCTGAGCTTCTCAAACTCCTTACAAAAACGGAAAGGTTTGTCCCTCAGGTATATACACAGTGGTGCTCAGGCTGTCCACTGCAGCATTAATTGAAATTTACCTCAAATATTGCGACGATGCATTTAGTGCAAATTGACGACAACTCTCCACTCCATGCGTATGCTGTGCTGGCAGTGCACAGCAATGAGATGCAAAGTGACATTATTGCTTCAGGCAGCATCTTTCTCGCAGCACGCGAGGGCACGCTGCACAGAAGTCTGGCTCTTTTTTTTTAATAAGTTTAAGGAAGAGAGAAAGTGCTTGTGCATGGCTTGAAAACAGACTCTGTCTAGAGGTCAAGACTATTACACTCTTTCCACCTCGCGTCAAGGAGTGGTTAGTGTTTAACTGACATGCACAGAGACCCACCTCCCATCTCCCACCTTCTTGGTTGTCTCTCTGTTGCTCTCGCCATGTTCTTAAAAATAAATATATAAATGCAGTCTGTGGGTTCGGTAGGCAGAGGGAGTCCCCCTGGTGCATAGGGATAAGGAGGGACTCGGCACACTCCCAGGTGGTGGCTGGAGAGAAAGACAGACATCAATGGTGCTCTTAAAAATCAAAATGGCTTAACTTGATGAGCCGGTGCCGGGTGAAGAGCCCTCGCTTGAATATGTCCTCCCAGGCACTGATTGAAACACGTCACACATTCCACAGGCCTCCTAAAATATCGCCTAGATGACCGCGTATATGCATGCACACACACATGCACGCTGAGCCGCGGTGAGGCACATACGCAATCACAACAAGTACAAGCTTTGCCATTCTGGCTGCAGGAGGAAGAGGAGGAGGGACAGGATTGAGGCCGACTGACTGATATGAAGGCTGAAAAGCAAGAGCTGCTTCCACTCTGCATTGAAATTCACTGATTGAATCTCTGAAGCAAGAACTTTGAAATAGTGCAAGTGCTTAGTTTGTAGTTTGTAGTTTGGTGAGACATAATATCCCATTACATGAATTTTCCATGCCACTTAAGTGTGCCGTGTTTTGAAGCCGGCTAATGGATTGTGTTGATCATTCAGCACTGATGCAGGGTGGAAATGATCCCTGGAACTTTCCCTGGAACTTTATTTTCATTTGTTTCCAACATACAATTATCCCCAGGTCTAACGTAACAGTATTTTCCATTGCTGTATTTTTTTCTTTTTCTTTTTCTATTACATCAGTAATAGCTGTGCAACAACACTTTTGAAACTGTCGCCTGGTTTCAGTGTTTCCATGTTGTAGTATATTAAAATAGCAAACAGGCATTGTTTTAGAAAAATTGGCATTTTTTTTCTCCGAACCATAACTGAGAGGGTGGCTTGACGTTGTCGCTGTGCACAGGCATGTGAGTAAGTACTGGATAAGAATGAATGCCATCTTTTATTTGCCATCTTCTGTGTTTTGGCAGCCCGTTGTGGAAGCACTTGCTCTGTTGGCTTTGAGAATGGTAAACATACTGAGGGGCGCACTGAGTAGCGAACATGCAGGACTAGTGCCACCAAATATACTGGGAAGCTATGGAGTGAGCTAGTCCTCCACAAGCAGGGTGCATCGAATCAGTCACTCAGATTAACCGTCTCATAATGTTGTTTTTATATTGTATTTTATTCCCTTTTGTCCTCATTCTGTGGTCATTTTACGGCTTCAAGCAGATAAATGTACTGTTTCAGCATGAGCCTTTATTGGAGATCATGTCGCATCTGTGAGTTTTATTTTTTAGGATACATTGTACAATCAGCAGAGATATGATTACTTCTGAAGATAAAAAATATCCCTTCATACAGCATATTGTAGGCATGTATGTTCTCTTTTTTGGAAGCAGTTTTTTGGGAAAATTGTGGAAAGCATTCTGAGGAAATCAGAAGCCTAAATAGAAGCAGACATGGCAGGTTTATGGAAAGTGGAAACTGAAACATACATTATAAGACTCTTGTATTGAACATAAATTAATTATTCCAAGCAGTGTGTAAATGATGGATTTTTCCCTTAACAGCTTCGGTATTTACAATGCACTTGATGCACTCGTGTGTACTCTGACACCTACATAACCTCCCATTTGTAAAATATAAGAATCTAATAAAAATAGACGCTGGCTTTTTAAAACTTATTTAAGAGCATAACTGCAAATGTATACACTGCCGTTAACCTTGCATGTACCTGCTTTGCTGCCAGACCATTTTCCAGTTACAGAGGAGATTCAGTGCAAAGAGTAGAGTGTTTGTACAGTATGTTCAGCTCCCACCGGCTGTGTGTCTGCCTTGCATGTGGGCGATCACCTCTCGCTATGGAGACAATGATCTCAGCTACAACTCATCCTACTACTGTAAAATGGCTACATATATGCGTGCACATCATGGAGAAACAGCCTGTTTTACATTTGCACGTAACGGAAAAGAAAATCTGTGTTGAATGAAAAATAAGCTTTCGTCGATTGGAAACCAAGTGTGCATCATGTGCATCACACCTGTGATTGTCTGTATACCACCCTGAAGTATTGGCTGCAAGTTTTCATTAAGTTGTGTAAATTCAGTCACAGTGAGCCATTTCACACTTTCGGCCACCTGGTTCACTGGTGGTTTAAAGCAGTGAGGCTTCAAATAGTGTTAAAACATAGAGAAGGAAATAGCGTGGGGGGTGGGGGTTGCACAGTATTAGCATGCATTGCGTAGGGTGTTTTTGCATTCAATTATTTTTGAGGTAGAGTTAGAAATGGCTGTGTTTGTAAGGTTTTTTGTTTTTTCTATGTTTCACAAGAGATGCTGTATTTCTTCTCAGAGAAAAGATTAATTAGATTTAAACACCGTTCAATTGAAGAATTCACACAGGTTGGGTTATTGTCTTGTGGTGTAAAGTGCACAGTTGAAAATGAATGATTTAGTGTAGTGGTAATAGATGCTGGATATGCACTACACATTTTAAATGTTACTTAATAAAAAAAGCAACCTTGTCTTCTAGTCCCTAAATTGTAATCATCAGCAGTGTACGTCTCTCAGTGGGGTAGATCCACCCGGGGGTGGCTCATTTATAAAAGTCGCTTCTGCACAATGTTTTTGCTTGCATCCAAATTATGGCTGTTATTTAGGAAAAAAATTATGTGAGCTTGCATATATTAAGTAGGTGCTTCATTTTTGTCATATCTGAAGCTAAAGGCTACATGTAACGGAAATTGTGGGGGATGGGGGGGTTGTATTAAGACCACAAGATCAAAGATACAGCCGGGAGTGAACATTTGTGTCTGACCCAAATATACCAGCGCACACACTCTGACTAATTACCAGGTGTGGAAACTTACAATGTGTACTCTAAATATTGTAATTGAGTAGCGTTTTACTTTTTGGTTAAAATCTGTTATTCTACTTTCTCTTGTAGATTTTTGCACTCAAGTTCTCTGGAAATGAAAGAATTCAGTGATGGAAGAAGTATTCAGGCCATTTACGTAAGTAATAGCAGCAATAACACTATATAAAAAAAATAATAATAATAGTACTTAAAGTAGCAAAAGTGCTAATGATGTTCACAATAGCCCCTGTCAGCGTTATATAATTGTATTATTGTGTGATTATTAGTTTAATCTGTAACAACGCTACATATTTTGAAGGCGGATCACATTTTTTACATGCAAAATCTGAAAAGTAACTAGTAACAATAGATGTTATATAAATGTAGGGGAATAAGAAGTACAAGTTTCCCCTCTGAAATGTAGTGAGGTGAAAGTTTAGTGTTGCACAAAATCATACTTCTAGAAGAACTAGAAGAAAAGTACAAGCACTTAAGGACTGATTATGCTCCGAGCCGCTGGAGCAGTCTGCCAGAGGATCTCAGGGAAGTTAGAAGTGTGGACATTTTTAAATGTAAACTTAAAACCTACCTCTTTTATAAACATTACCCACTTTATTTTACTCAACTACTTTTACATAGTATTTATGTGGGAAATTCTTCCATTTCCTTTCTTTTCTTTTATTATGATTCATTTTAATTAATTGCATTTTCATCTCTTTTATTCTCACTATCACTGGTTTCATATTGTTAAAGATTATTTTTAGTTTTTTAGTTTTGTCTTATTATCTAATCATCTGTGAAGCACTTTGAACTGAACTTACCTGTATGAAAGGTGCGCTACAAAAAAGTTTGATTTGATTTGTACATGAGTACAGTACTTGAGTAAATGTACTTAGTTACTTTCCACCAATAAAATAATTACAGTATAGTTATTGTGACACAATACCTAGTGTATGTATGTGTATGTTCTATTTTAGAACTTCTTCTTAATTATCTCTCAACACATGTAATCTCACTTTAACCTGACAACAAAATTAGGCAGGTAACTTCTGCTTGAGGGAAATATTCTTGTACTATTTCCAACCCTGCTAATCACCAGTGGTTCTCCTAAATGTCCCCTTTTTTAATAGCCATCATCACTGATGTGTTGGTATCGCAGCAATAGTGAAAGTAGTAACAGTTGTTCCACTGTTGTTTGTAATGCTTCAGGCCAAATAATATAAAATATAATAATATAATAACAACCAACCAATCCATGATTTGGCCAAATATTATATAGTTTCCATTGCTGCTCTGTGTGGCTGCCCTCACACTCTTCTCTCACTGTGCCCATGTGTGTGTGCCTGCAGGATCAACCTTCTCTGCCTTTACCGGAATCAGCAGTTTAGTGTTTTGTTACGTAAAAGCAAAGATCGTGAGGCTAGCTCTGCACTTTCTTTACCACGTTGGTGTAACACACCTGCATCTTAGTGTGAAAACCTGAACATTGGATTACGTCACAGTACCGTCAGAAGGTGGGGTCTTAGAAAAAAAGCTAGTGCTTTCAAGTGCTGCTACTACATAAACCTCAGGCAGTTTGAGCTGTTTAAGAAAATGTTTATGAGCGTCTAAGAATAAATTAAGCTGCTTTATAGGGATCGTACAACCGCTTACAGGTGTAGTTACACACATCACAAGGAAGATTTAAATGCTCTGCTGTCCTGAAAGTACTCAAGCATGACATTAAATGATGTATTTTCATGAAACACATTTTAGTAAAAGAGGATACTAAATTAGGAACTTTCAATCAATAATTAAATGTTGACTGTTCAAGAGTAATACGCTCTGTCAGTATGATGAACAGTCAGTAGACAAAGCGGTTTCTAAATGACACATGATGAAAGTAATGGCTTGAGGGGTAATTTTGGATTCGCATATTAACACTGATGCAGTCACAGGTGTGTGTCGCCTGGGTATTTTACTGCACCTTCGAATTGAACTCAGTCAGTCAGAACTGAGGGCCATAACTTTCTGTTTCAGGATGATAACTTATTATGATAACAATATTTATGTGTGCGTTTCAGGGTTCTCTGCATCCCCAGTGTCTTCCACTCCTCTGCTGCCTCTGAAGCCATGGACTAGAGCTGCGTCCTGACAGTCCCGCGGTCATCAGATGGCTTCCCAACAACCCTCTGCAAAAATACAGAAAGTATGTGTGATAGCTAACTTAAGTACAGTATTTGAGTAAATGCCCTTAGTTACATTCCACCACTGCTCCAGGTGCCATAAGTATTCACTAGTGCACCAGATTTGCATTAACAGGGTATCCGTGGGGTTTTAAAATATATAAAGGTATTAAATCAGTTTAGCAAAAATTAAGACCATTGAAAAGTATTAAAACGACTTAATTGGTATTTTACGAGGTGTTATTTTTTGGAACATATATTCAGACAGACAGACTGTCGATGACCTATGATTTAATATCATTTATGGCCAAAGTTGTATTTCTTAGGCCAATAAATGTAGTGGTATAGTACATTAAATGTAAGGTGTGTTGCTGATAACCAGTTACAACATGTGCTGTTGCTGTCTTAAAATATATTGAAAAGGTCTGGAATTTAACTTCAGGATTCCTGATTAAGCCGCGGCTGAAAATAGTCCCTTACAAATGCTCTATTTACTCCTGTTTGAGTATCATTTGTTGTTGTTTTAGGACATTACTCTGCCTTTGACTCTATGTAGCTTTGAGCCGTTTTTGAAGATTTACATTTTATAGTAACAAATAAGCTTGAGGCTGATTGTTGGTTCTGGTCTTTTCGTGGGATTTGTTGAACATAAGAAAAACATAGACGAACGTCATCTTCATCCTTTACCGTAGATCTCTTTCTAGTTCACTGTGCTGTTATGAAGCCTTCATATTTTGTGGAAGCCTAATTCATTATGCGTGTCGCAAATATAAAATTGTCATTATGATTAATAGGAAGTGGTACAGTCCCAGGTTCCTCTGGCCCACATGGCTTTACGTCAGATAGAGTAACACGCATTAGGGTGTTTCTGAGTCATAATTACCTCCCACAGGGAAAGCGATCTGAATAGGGCTGTTCTTAAGGGAATAGATGAGGTCATGACTTCTAATATTAAGCTATTTCTGCGTCTCGCTCCACACCACTAGACTCAAGGCTTTTAGCCCTGCAAAGCAATATTGTGACTCTCACTTGATGGGCAGCCTATTATTCTCTACTGAGATAAGAGTCTACCCCTGGAGAGTGTAACTGTGTGCATGTATGTTGTCTCTTTGGTCGTCAGAGAAGGCAAATACCTCAGAGACTGACTTTCAAGCGATTTGGACTTCCTGTTAGATGTGTCCTAGACTTAAAAAAGTAAGATTGCCTTCTGGCATTATAAACAAGCATTTAGTTGAAAGAAAGTAGTACCAATGAAGAGAGATCAATCTTCTTCAGAGGTGGATTTTAGGTTCATCTGATGACATAATAATCTCTGGCAATCTTTGCTTGTACCTGCTCCAGCTGACCACCCTGTGTATCCTGTAGTTTCCACGTGCTTAGCTTCTCTCAGTACAACAATGCGCACGCAACACAATGCAAATGGCTGACAGTAACTAGGTCAGCTAAACTACAGCTTAAGTGCAGCTTTGACTCATTAATAATGCATATGATGAAGACTAAAGTTGCTGGGTCTTGAACAAAGATATTTCTCTCTCCGATGCCAACAATCAAGCAGTGCTCTGCGGCCTTGCTTCTTTTTTTTGTCATGAGCCTTTAAGTGTCATGTGATGATAATACCGACTCAAGAGGACATTTCTGAGATTGTTCAATCACGATCAGTTAAAGATGCACCATGATGTCCTGTTCTTCCTGCTGTCACAGTAAACCACTAATATCCCTGGGCCCCTGAAGCAGGAAACAACAGCATTTGTATTGCATCAGCTCTATTTCCAGATCAAAGTGCCTGTTGGTTGACAACATGGAGCCCAAGATCTGATGGACAGTCATGTCGTATGGCAAACTGACAGTTCCTCTCTACTGCTTACCGCTCAGATGTGTGGTCAGAGTATCGGAATGTTTTCAGCACGCGCTCACTCCTCTTTAGGTCAAAACCACAGAGCTGAGCAGCCTTCAAACCTCCGGTTGACATACAGAGGCCTGATGTCAGAGCTGCGAACCTGTGGGTGTTTGTTTCTTCGCTGACAATGCTCTGATTACACCGTCACCCACACAGCCTCAAGTGGAATGAAATCTATGCATGGACTCATTCATTCCCTGGGCCGAGGGAGTAGATGTGCGTGCATCTTAGAAGTGTTGTTTGTGACCTAACAAGGCAATGCTTGTTGATCATTAGAGCTCAAGTGCTATATAGCCATGTTCTCCAGATAGGATCGTACTAAATAACATCGCACTAAATCGCCAAGCTCCACAAACAGTCGCTAGGCATCATTCCTTGCTGTCCAGCTCAGAGTATTGCTGCGGTTTAAGGTACTGGATCGTACCCAGAAGCCCCTGGTTGACACTCAGGGGGAGGAAGAGGGTTAGTGTTGTTATGATCATGGGCGGTTGGCCAAAGGCTTTGGAGATAGGCAGGTGTGTCCTGGATACGACCTCTGGCTGTGTTGTTGATATTACATCTATGCTGCTGGATATTATGTTGTGGCTGTTAGCAAGAGCTGGGAGGAGCACTGGGAGTGGAGTTCTAGTCACAGTACTATGAACTATCAGCTCTATGGAACATTACACATCAGTACATGCAGACTGAGACTACTGGCAGGGATTCAAATAAGAGAGGGACCATCCAGTAACTGTTTGTCGCAGGAGTTTGTGAGTGATGTTTTTTTGTGTGACTGAAATGGATTTCTTATAAAATGGTGTGTTTAAGGCATGCTGTGTTTTGTTTTTTTTTCTTTCTCCAGATGAGAACGTGAAGGCTGGCGTCCACCAAGGCCACCGCTGCACCTTGGGCAGCGCACACACATGACCACATGACTCTGGACATGGACGCGGTCCTGTCAGACTTTGTTCGGTCCACAGGGGCAGAACCGGGTCTGGCAAGAGACCTGCTGGAAGGTAAGAGACCAACACTGTCCTGCGCCTGCAAGATAAGAGACTATCAACTAAACTACTATATGGAAGGCTTAATATTTGGGAACATCTGCTCTGGTCAGCCGTGACCTGTTGCGCTGCAGTTGCCCTCAAGCGAGCAGAGGAGAGGAAACGAGGGGAAAGGAAAATAAAGGAGACAAAGGAGGGGAGGAGAGGAGTGGAGTGAGCCAGCTTACTGATTTAGAAGCTAGTGTGACGGTTTTATGAGTGCACTCCCCGGGGAGAGCTTTGTGCCCATTCAATGGAACTCACTGAGGAGCAGAGTGCTACTGGCACAACAGGAGAGCAAAAGTGCACACAGCAACAGAAAGCTTGTTGATGGTCAGCTAAATTGGCTCCGATATCTAGAGACCGTAAAAGTGATGCTTGTGTTTTTGTTACTTTTTTATTTTTATTTTTTTTATTTTTTATTTTTTTTACAAGTATAGAGCAATTTCAACCTCAGCCAATTTCACGTTGCACTCCAGCATCTGGTCAAGCTGCAGTTTTGTCTACTTTACAGGAATAAAAGCATGCTCCACACAAATCAGACTTCCATTGCGGGTTGAAATCCTTGTAGAGTGTGTGCAGTGCGTGTGTCCTGGAACATTTTTTCTTTTTTTTTTGCCTCTGTGTGTATATTATGCAGCTGGTGTCTAGTCTGATAAAAAAAAATGTAAGCGTTGTCTGTCTCTCCCTCCCCTCTCAGTCATTTTTGTTTCTGAACTTGCATTGGCACAAAGCCACAGGGGCATACTTGTGACAGTAACAGGCACCAAACAAGACAGTGCACTCAGACAAGAAGGCAAGAAGCGGCCTGGATGTCCTATTTCAGCCTGCTGCTTCTTTCTAGCATTAGCTTAGCTTTCTGGACCTGCATCAGTCAGCTGCTCTGTGACCCTCTGGTCTGAGTCAGCAAGAGGAGAAGTGAGGAGCAAGCAGAGGGAAGTATGACAGTGCCACGTGTGGTGCTTCCCCCTAGAGATTGGTTTATGTACTGAAGAATGTATTTTGACCTTTTGTGGTCAAATGTATTGAGAACCAGGGTTTTCTGGGTTTTTAATTTTCACAGGAAGGGGGGGGGGTTAATAATCTAATTTATGGTGATTTTGTTTAATTAAAGAAATCCGTTAAATTAGCTTAGTTAGTAAAGCTTGCTCATAAAGATCTACTTCTACTATCCCTGTATAGAAAATCCTTCTATGCAGCTGGTTTAATTAAAATTCCTTTAATGAGAAAACAGTAGTTCAGTGAAGCTGCTGCGTTTCTAATAGATGATCATAGATAATGCATGTTCATACCGCAGATGAATTTATAAGTGTTCCTTTTGCTGATGCGGCCATTAGAAATGAAGGACCTGAAACAATGCCTTCCATGCCACGGTAATAGCATGATAATGTAGAGGCATTTAAAGACCATGCATTAGGTGCTGAGTGGCTACGTTGTCAGAAATTAAGTTGTATTCCTGGATTTGTGCAGCTGGAGCTGTTGAGATCCATAAACTAGAATCAGTTTTGCATTGATTGGCGGAGAGATGGTGATTAGTGGTGCCAGGATTCATGTTCTGACTGCCGAGAATAATCATGTCTGGAAGTCAGGAGGAAAGAGGACAACTTCCTTACACAAGGAGTCCATTAGTGCACCCTCTCTCACAACCGTGCTCAGATTACATGCATGCACCCTCTGAGTGTTTGCATCCGTACGCATTGATGTGAGTTTTATAGAGGCTGTTTGGCAGATAGTTCCTGCGGCATCATGAGAAGGCTTGCTGAGTTATAATAAGGCTGAGCCTTGACTTTTGTCTCTTAAACCTGGAAGGGATCTCTGTTAGAGAGACACCACCCAGAGGAGACAACTGTGTTTCTGTGTGCATGTATGTGTTACCAATGTGTGGGTCCCTCCTGCACATCAGGATATTGCTGTCACTCTGTTAAAGGATCTGCCTCCCCTCACTATCTTCATTGAAGTGGTACCACCCAACCTTAGTTACTCTTTTTGTGATGCAGCATGTTTTACTCAAACGAACTGTATGGCATTGCTCCATATGAGCTACATATACCATTGTAGCTGGGACTCAATATTTAAACTTTTTTAAAGATCTTGGAATTTATCAGTATTTCTTTTTTTTATATTTAAAAAGAGAGTAATTGATAAATCCTGGTGAAAATCACATGATCAAAATGCTTTTGTGCTGCATACTCAGCAGATCTTTTGCATTTTACCCCAAATTTCCTCTTCACTTTCTGCTATTGGTGGCACAGTATGAGTTATTCTCCATGAGATACCCGTTTACTGTAAACTGCACCAACTTGCACCAGAAAAACAACAACTTTTTGATGCATGGGAACATAATATTTGGTGAAACACTCTAATTGGTCAGAACCTCTGGATATGTTCGAGTGAAAATCTGACAAAAATTGTATATTATGAATATGCAGGACTTTCTAACAAGGCTGGGCAGCTCCTTAATTTTTTACTCTCTAGTTTTTGCATGCTACTTACTTACTCTGCTTGTTGCTGCTGTAACACGGCAATTTCCCCACTGAGGGACTAAAAGGATTATCTTATCTTATCTTAAAATATACTGTTACATTTATTCTGCATTTTTCAATCAACCAGATCATTCTTTGTGTCTCACAGGTAAAAACTGGGATCTCAGTGCTGCTCTAAATGATTACGAGGAGCTCAGGCAGGTCCACACTGCCAACCTGCCCCAGGTTTTCAATGAGGGCCGCTACTACAAGCAGCCAGAGACACGTGACACCCCCACCCACGTCAGTAAGATCGACAGGCCGTGTGCACAGAAGCAGGATGATAATGCACAAGGTGCGAGGGTCACCTCAACACCATATTTCTAGCACTAGTGACCGCCGCAGCTTCCTCTTTCCTCACTCACTTCCCACTCATCTGTTCAATTCTCCCTTCTTCTCCCCTCTAGAGAAGCGTCTGTCCCGCGGGATCTCCCACGCCAGCTCTGCTATCGTCTCCCTGGCGCGGCTGCAAGTGGCCAATGACTGTACCAGCGAGCAGTTCCCTCTTGACATGCCCATCTACACATTCCAGCTACCAGACCTCAGCGTTTACAGCGAGGACTTCCGGAGCTTCATAGAGAGAGACCTGATAGAGCAGTCCACCATGATGGCTCTGGAGCAGGCTGGTGAGTACTATACGATATTATATAATACAATACATTCTATTATAGTACTTCTACTACTGATATGAGATATGTAACAGAATCATCTGCATTTCACTGTATTCTTTATTTAGCTTACACGAAATTGCAGAAGGCCCACAGAGCAGCAGCAGCAATGAGAAATGCCAGTGACAGTCGGTAATTTAGACAGAGACATAGAGGGTGAGACTGAGAGCAGATCAGAGATGCTGCATCATCTGGAATCGAGATGACAACAACTAATTCAAAGCATCCAGGATCCTAAAGGATTCATCTCCCAGCTGAGGCTTTGAACTAACATAGTTAGGGAAGTTTCAAATCTTCCAGCAGATTTTCCCACACAGAGACTGCAGAGTCAGACAAGAAGGCCTTTCTCACCTAATTCTGTTGAACCAAGATGAACGTTGGGACAATTCAATATATTGACCTTCATATTTGTGCATTTCGTAAACACATAAATAAGAGAGTATGTGTCTTTTAGTCTTATAAATAAATTTCTAACACGGACTTAACCAACCAGAAGATAGCGTCTGATCTCTAGTGATAGGTGAAGCATTTAGAGTCTTAAAGAATCTTAGCACTGTCATAAATGTAATCCACATCATATGCATCACAGACTGTGGGCAAGACCACAGCTGACAGTCCTATGAATCTCTGCCATTAAGAAAAGGTAAACTAACCTACAACAACCAGTTGTGTATTAGCCTCACTTTACGAGTGGCTGAGTCTCAACCAGCATATGGATGAATCTTTGATAGAACATCATTAAACACACTGGGATGTCACAGTAATCCATGTTTCCAGAACATTAACATAGATATCTAACGTGTGATAATGTTGAGAAATGCAAAAACATCTGCATATTGAGCCCATCTACAGTGATGGCTAAATCATTCAGAGGTGCTTCTGTGTTTACTGTTGTTAAATAAATGATGCCGTCAGATCACCGCAGACTCGAAGCAGTAAAGCAGTGTGCCGAGCCGAGGGCTGTGAAGCAGTCGTCTCCCCCTCTGGGATTCGGGCAAGGCGGTGATGGAGCAGAAACTGGAGATACTGTAAAAGTCAGGCTCAGGAAGAGGAGGATATTCAGAGTGGTTTTTTTGGGAGGGTATTTGAGGGTGTGTGCGCGAGCATATGGCCTGTGCTAATCATTGCCTTCAAAGTTCAGCTATTGAGGCTAATTATGCTTGTTGGCTAATTGTGCTCTGTGGGCCATTACTGGTACCTGCTCCAGTACTGAGAAACTGGAGGACATTTACTATAATAACAAGGTGACGGACAGCTTAAATGGACAATGGCAATCACAGGCTCCTGTCAGTACCTGTCAGAGTAGCAGTGACATTTCTAACACATTTGTTTGGTTTGTTTTTTACTGAATCTGACAGATAAAAGAAGTCGTGATTATAAAATCTCTAACAGACAAGAAAGTAGCAATTTCAAAAAAAGATGGTAAAGGTTTACACAGATATGTCATGAAAAAAAAAAATGACACTAATAACTTTGCTTTATTAAAAGGCAACACTTCATACTCCACCAAGCTACCTGCTCTGACCTCACACATCATCTGAGCTGCCCGTTCACTTACCCATCCTCCCATCTGCACCCCCTACCTGCCTCCCCCTTAATAAACAATTCAAAATAATGTGCTATAGAACGTTTTCATGGACCTACGTCCTGGTTTGGAGGTATTTCACTGGTCTTGTTATATCTAAATTAGACTTGCTCTAAACCTACTGGTGTTGTATTTCTATTAAATAATGAATGAACCATTTGTTGTTCATTTATTTTGATTGCCTTTTTCCCCACCTGTGGCTCCCGTTAGATCCCCAGCTGTTCGTGGAATAAACATGTCTTTTTGAATTGCCTCTCCCACAGTGTTTTGGTTTTTCTTATGTGCTAAGGCTTCTTTTTTGTAGATTATATTCTTCTTTTCATAGAGATGTTTGGGCTTTTGTGCTTGTGTTTCAATTGGAGTAAATTAAATTTGTACAGAATTCATTACCTTATTATATTGTGCGTATGTGCAGGTCGTCTGAACTGGTGGTCCACCATGTGCATCAGCTGTAAGAAGCTGCTTCCTCTGGCCACCACAGGGGACGGGAACTGCCTTCTGCATGCTGCCTCTTTAGGTGAGCTACTCTACAGTATATTTAACATACAATCTGACCGTACTGTTTTAGCATCAAGTCTGGTGTGGAGCAACTGTGTGAGTCAGTGTCACAGCTGTCTAATGATGGTGTCAGTGCTGCGTCACAGCTGCTGAATTCAGAGGAGGGGGCGAAGAAAGCCAGAAAGGGAGGGAGATAACTGACCAATACATTGCAGGAAACTGCCAGCTGCGGGGTTCAGGAGGATGACAGCGTATTCAGGCCCCTGCTGAAGGAGATTGTTGACACCCTGGTGTGAGGACTGCTGGAGCAGCAGAGGAGCTGTTGGGTTAGAGGCACCCGAGCTAATGTAATCTACACTGACAGTCAGACAACTAAGGCCCTTTGATGAGTGATGAAAGACATTTTTAGACATAAAGTTAAAGAGACGAGGTCATCGCAGTATGATTCCACCCAGAATCCACCCTCTTGTTGTGCAGTGACCGGTCAGTCTTAACATGCAGTAACGGTGTTGTCTGTCTGTGTTGATCAGGGATGTGGGGCTTCCATGACAGAGACCTGATGCTGAGGAAATCCCTGTACACCATGATGAAGAGCGGTGCAGAGAGAGACGCTCTGAAGAGGAGGTGGAGGTGGCAGCAAACCCAACAGAACAAGGAGGTTGGGAGAGTGCCCATCTTAGCGCGCTGCACCTCCTAAACGCATCACATCCTCTTTCACTAATGACACCTTAATAAATCCACATTGGATGAGCCACTCGCATCCTCGGTTATTAATAAGCGTTGATTTTAGCTTCCTCTCCGGATCGCACATTTGGATTTTTGCTGAGAGGAAAATAGTCTTTCTATGATACCGTGTGTGCATTAGTAGCAGTACTTCAAATACTGTCAAATCCTTTGCACTTCCTCTCCCTTCCCTTGATGTTAATGGATTAAAGTATTTGCCAATCTATTAGAAAAATGGTGTCACCAAAGATAGCTCAGGCAAAAGTAGTCCAGATGCTCATGTTTTAAAAATGCCTGGGGCGTCCTAGTGGCTCAGTGATGTGAAGACACATCTCATGTAAACGCAGCGTCCTGGTTTGAGTCTTGCCACGGACCTTTGTTGCATGTCACCCATCTTT
This sequence comes from Gadopsis marmoratus, assembly GCA_036023855.1. NCBI lineage: Eukaryota > Metazoa > Chordata > Actinopteri > Centrarchiformes > Percichthyidae > Gadopsis > Gadopsis marmoratus. The sequence goes on from JAVQJF010130155.1 coordinate 27,229, forward strand.
GTCTAATTACTCACATTTCCTGTCTCTTTGTTTTATCAAACTGTCCCATTAACAGCAGAAATACCCACAAATGTAGGTAGATGCAGATGAAAAGCAGCATGTGCTTATCAGAATTTCCATGTGTGTTTGTGTTTGTGCAGTCAGGGCTGGTGTACACCGAGGAGGAGTGGGAGAGAGAGTGGAACGAGTTGCTGAAGTTGGCCTCCAGTGAGCCTCGCAGTCACCTCAGCAAAAATGGCAACACCAGTGGAGGGTAAGCTGGTTCGGGTCACATTTATCCCGAAAAAAAGCCTGCGAGCGTACACACTCTGAACTCTCAAGATACGTATTACATTCTTACCTTTAACCCAAACCCAGCAATGTTTGATAATCATTGTGTACGACGGAGAACCGAACGAAACAGAGCAGCAGTGGGGCGCTCTCGTCCCTCATCACACATTACACAACTCCCCTGCTGTGTTTTAATGCCTTGTACGTTGAAACACCGCAGGAGGCCCACAATTAAGACAAAAGTGACCTTCTCACTAAGATGGATTTGTCAGGGAAACTCATTGCCCCCGCTTGGACTGTTGCTCTTTCAAATTGCTTTTTTGATTTAATAACATTTTGGAAGCTCTCGTGTGAGACTGTGCCATCTACTGGCTGCCGTCAGTATGAATCATTTCTGCTGTGAGAGCCACCCCTGAGCTGTCAGTTACTTATAGCTGCAGCAGGTGGTGTGATTCGCTCTCCCCCCTGTTGCATAAACAAGTGTAAGAGTGGGTTTATCTCAGGCTACACAGGCAGATTGGAAACCAACTCTAATTTCCTCCTCCTACGCACAGAAACCTTGTGGTTTCTCTCTTGTTTCCATTCTCACTCAAATAAACATACGTAGTTTGTCATACACACACACGCACACACACACACACACACACACACACACTAGGTAATGCAGCTGATGTGGTGGAGAAAAAAACAACTGTGAACAGAAAGACTCATTAAAGTGTCTGCTGTAGATTGAAATGTCATTTCATTGCATAAAATGTAATTTAAGCAGGCTGTGGTTGTCTGAGCTCATAGTCACTGATTCTCATCTGAGTGTGAATTTTAAAAGTCAAATGTAAAAACCTAATAACAACCATGCAAGGACTGTTTCCGTGTGACAGCAGTATCTGTTCCTGCATTGTCTTTGTGCATAAATTCACTGTGTTTCCCCATTTATCACTGAAAATGTCCCATTAAAGAGCATAATTTACTAATTTATTCTGGTTTTAACCTCTCATTGAGTTTGACTGTAATACAGTAATCAGGTTACGGATGTTTGATGGTCCTAGTGTGAGATGAGCCCCTGAATAGCATGTGTGGGATTCACATATTAAGAGGCTCTTTATTAGAGTGAATCTGGCAGCGTGGCTGTTTGTGTGGCTGACAACTTAATTGTTGCACATTCTCTGGTTCCCTGGTGGTTGCATGCCTGAGAGCTCTGCCTCTGCTTTTTCTCTCTGTCTCACCCTCTCTCCATCTATCATTCAAACACACACACACACACGTATTAGCAGATGGATATTTTGCACATTGTTGTCCTGTCTGTTAAAAGATAGCCAGAGGGCAAAATGGATCCATGTGGATCAGATTAGAATACGCGGGCACACGATTAGGAGGAACATCCACGATTTTGTCTGCAGATGTTTTCGTATCAGTCAATACCAATTCAGGAAATTGTCAAAGTATCCCATTGATCCCACTGTGTTACAGGGTGGATAACTCTGAGGATCCGGTCTATGAGAGTCTGGAGGAGTTCCATGTGTTTGTGCTGGCCCACGTGTTACGCAGGCCAATTGTGGTGGTGGCTGACACAATGCTCAGAGACTCAGGAGGAGAAGGTAGACTGACTGCATCTTGCCTTGATCTTGTACAGTACAGTAGGATAAGCAATGGACTGACACTAGATATGGTCTTCTGACTGAATTCCAGCATTTGCTCCCATCCCGTTTGGAGGGCTCTATCTGCCTCTGGAGGTGCCTCCGAGCCGCTGTCACTGCTCCCCTCTGGTCCTGGCCTACGATCAGGCTCACTTCTCTGCACTGGTGTCCATGGAGCAGAGAGACCAGCAGCGAGAGCAAGGTAAAGCAACTGTACATCATCACAAAACCACTTGCATACAACATAATCTTGACAGAAAAAGCAGGTGTCATCCGCAGGTTGAGATGCAGTTCATAAACCTTTTCTTGACCTCCTGTTCTTAAAAATCCAAAGTTTCACCTGCTTCAATGTGCAATAGTGAAGTTAGGTAATAGTTAGGCAGTCTGCTTTTAACTTTAAGTGGGTAGATTGCGAGATTGAGGGCCGAGTGGTCTGCCTGTCCTGCTAGAGTTGAATAATGTATGAGACAGCAGTCTAATTACCTGTGAGCCATTATTAAAACAGGCCAGTTGGCAGCAGGAGTCAGGGAGTGGCCAACATGGAGGGAAAGTGGACAGGACAGCAGTCTCCTTCCTCTTGACGTATTGAGCACTGACCAAATCATTCAAGCCAGTTTGTTATTGGTAAATGGTAAATGGACTCTTTCTTATATAGCGCTTTTCAACCGAAACGGTTCCCAAAGCACTGTAACAGTAATCTAAGCTAGAACAGTAGTCTAATTCACCCATTCACACACCAATGGGGGCACAGTTGCCATGTTGGCCTCCACCAGGGGCAACTTGGGGTTCAGTGTCTTGCACAGGGACACTTCGACATGTGGACAGCAGGGGCTGGGATCAAACCACCAAGCCTGGGGT
>JAVQJF010130157.1:0-30262 GCA_036023855.1 Gadopsis marmoratus
ATGTCGTCTTTCTCTGATTTTTTTTTTGTGTTTTTTTTGTTTTTTTTTTTTTCGTTTTTTTTTGGTGGATGTTTTTTCTCCCCTTGCACCCCCCCCCCCCCCCCCCCCCATCACGTAGGCGGGTTGATTTCACTTTTCATTCCCTCCCTCCCCCCTCCCCCCTCCCGCCGTCCTGGAGACTCCCCATCCATCCCAGCACTGCGCTGGAACGAGGCGCTACAGTCCCGCTGCTCCAGCTTCCACCTAAGATACAAAGATATTCTCGGATTTTAGACAAACGCATCGTGTCTCTACAGGAGATGTTGGGTCTCGTCTGATGCCGAGTGTTTCTGTTCTGCACCTGAGAATAGCGATGCCGAAGCCCGGGACTCCCCGGCTGCGTTGAGAAAGGCGCTGGATTAAAAAGGTCCGTTTTGTTTATCCTCATGTGTTGTTGAAAAATGCTAAATTGTCTCATTGATCTGTATTACACTTCAGCCACCGTAGTTTGCGTTAAATGCTAGATGCTTATTGCAATAATAACAGCCCACAGCCACTGACTTCAAATCAGCAGCAGCCTGATTAATGCCCCTCCTCCTCCTCATCTATCCGAGTGTTTTCCCTTTGTCCTCATCCCCTTCCTGCTCTGTTCTGTGCCCAACAACCACCCAGCACCGCCCGTATGCACACACACGATGGAACACCGGTATGTACCGTACACACCTGCACGGAGGCTGTGGCCGCTTCTACCGTTTCGGAGCAGCCTGCCTCCACCTGCCTCCACCTGCCATCCCATTGTACTGCTCGTGCCATTGTGACCTGCTGTTATTGTCTCCGGAGACTCAGTGTCAGCGATTTTTAATGAGGTCTGATTTACTGCGCGAGACGTGCGTTTTCTCCGTTTGTTTATTTATCCCCGGTCCAACGTGACGGGAGCAGCGATCCACGCAAACCGAGGAAAATTAATATCTAAGCTCAGAGTGGATCGTTAAGAGGCTCATCGTGACATAGAGCCTGCAAAGGTGCTATATAAATGTATTATTTATTATTATACGTAAATGCTCTAAATCGGCTAAAGCAGAATGTATTTAGGGACTGTATGGAAGTTATTGGAGTGAGAAGGGGTGGCTGAACCCTGGACCTCCCCTTGACAAAAACAAATGCTATACTCTTCCCCCAATATCTAAATATGACAGGTAGAACTCATTTTGCCATCAACAATAAAGACTCCTTAAAGCATTGCACTCCTATAACACAGTTCGACTTAATATGGGCAGTTAAAGATGATCAAAATTGATGCAGCAGGTCCAGATATTGTCTATGATTCCACACATTCTCCTTTCTTGTCAAAACCTGGCACCTATATTGCCCACAATGCAGCTCAACTGCAAACAGTTCGGTCGGAGATTGTGTTATGCTAGTAGTGTCCTCTGGAGCCACAACATGCTTTAATACATTTTTTTTTTAACCAAATGCTGGGAGTGTTCTTTTCTAAGACACATTTAACCTTTTTAAGCATATTTAAGTGCCTTCTGTTAGGATGCAGAATAAAGTGAAGGTAGGAGCTACTGTAGGCTAGTGAAAACTAATGTGCTCTCTAATGAAATATCTTTAAATCACTAAAGACAAACATCATGTATATTTTGTTTATCAAAACTGACATATTGATCCTATTAGCTTCTAGTCTTTTTAATTGGGAATATAAATCCCTGATGCAGAGACATGATTGTTGTCCATATGGAAAAATGCACCTTTTATGTTTTATATATGTTTCTTTTATACCGTTAATACCCTTTTCTTAATATATTTAATGTGTGGTGCATCCAAAAGCAGTCTTTAATGTAAATATATATATTTTTTTATTAGAATGTATTAAAAACAAATTTTGTGGCCAGTGAAAGTTAAAGGGCCCTCCCCTGTTATCCCTCCTTCAGCAAAATCAAAAAATACACAATCGTCTCCCTTTTTGACCCATGAATAATTTTTGAACAGTCCCTAAGCAGCTTCTGTTTACAAAGATGGTCAAAACCATTTTCTGTCCCCCAGGTGTAACTACAGGCAGCACACACAGGACTGCACCACAAACTGAGGCTTCATCTTGCTGTCAGCATGGCTGTGAACATGATGCCATGTCCCGCCATTTGGCCAGGGGAGGAGCAACCATCGCTGCTGGACCAGGAGGACTTCAGCCAAGCCTCCGACTCTGAGCCATGCCCACCAGCCAGTGGTGAACAACTCATCCACAGCAGCAGCAGTCCGGTCAGCACAAGGCCCCCTCGCAGCAAATCCAAAGGAGAGCTAGTCATAGTCATCAACGAGAAGCTCAAGAACAGTAAGTCACTGACTTTGACCTCACACTGAGGCAGTGAGAGGGTCGGGGGTGTCATACAGCTGCTTAGTCGGCTCACTCAGGGATAGTCAAATTCCAGTGCAGGAACGTGGTCCTGGGAAAGTACGCACATATTTACCGCGTCCAGTGTTTCAAACATTTTCCCGTCCCCTTTTTGCCCTTCATGTGTAGGTAATGGGATCCACCCAGCGCCTGCAGAGAACACCTCTCCAGTCATCTCCTCTCCTCCCAGAAGACAACACTCCATCTCTTACCCCCATCACAGCAAGACCAGGAAGGGGAGCAGGGCGAGCTCCATCGCCTACACCGCCTTCTCGCCCAGGCCGTCGCTTTCGCGCCACTCCAGCATCGCCACCAACCCACCCTTGGACCGGACCAAAGTCAAAGACTACCTCCTCCTGTCCGTGCTGGCCTGCTTCTGCCCCGTCTGGCCCATCAACATCGTGGGATTCGTCTACTCCATCATGGTAAGAGGCTTGGTATTTCTTACAGTTTTTATATTTTCAATAACAGTAGTTTTATTGTTCTAAAGCAACTTTGCTGAGTTTACAGTGTTTTGTTTTCTTCAAATATACATCCATATCAAACCCAAGCTAACAGATGGTTCAATCTTCTCCTCCAGTCCAAGAACAGTCTCGAGCAGGGAAACTTGGATGGCGCCGTGCGTCTGGGACGTGTTGCCAAGATGCTCTCTGTGGTGTCACTAGTAGGAGGGACGGTCATTATCATCGCCTGCATTGTCAACCTGGCCAGTGAGTGTCCCAAATCTGACCTTTAAGCCTTAACCTCACCTTTTTATCACTCCCTGTGTAGTTGCACACAACTGATTCGTCCCCCTGAACTCCTCTTTGTTTTTTTATTCCTGATCCTCATGGCAAAAAACCTGCTACTGTCGATGTTTATTCCATCGCGATATAATATTAAGCTCTGTTAGCACAATCTGACTGTAATTACTGATATTCTTACCCTCCATGTTGGCACAAGATTGCACTAGTTACAATGCCTGCACCAGTCTTTATACACTGCGGCACTTTAGCCTTTAGGAACTATCTCAACGCCTCACAAAGATCAGAATATATTAATCACATTTGCATAAGTCAAATCTACATTTTATGACATGTTTATTTATTTGCACGGGTGGCCTTCAGCCTCCAGGTGTAACCGACCGCATGCCTCAGATTGCTCTGTGTGTACCTGTAGAGTGATATGTGTAGTCTGTTGTATGCCTTCCCCTGTTTGCTTGTACAAAACGTCCATAATGTCTATATGTACCATATGTATACATATATAATGTATGTCAGTATGTGAGCTGTTGGCATGCTCACAAGACAAATAAATGTACATTTATTGTACCTGGCAAATAAAGGGATTCTGATAACAGATCAGTGATTATTACTTATTAGTGACTTGTAAAGAAAGGGACTAGTATTTTTTCTTTTGCAGTGCTGTACATTTAAATATATGCATGAAGGCCCGGTCAGTTAAATGATTCTTTGCCTTTTCACTTCAGTTCTAGCAGATCTGCTAACTTTGTTTCCGAATGCACACAGTCGCAGCCTGTTGGCTCTCATTAAGCCAAGAGGCGTCCTAATTAACTGAATGACTGGAAGAACAATTGTACACACAATTTGATTATAAGGGCTGTGGTACTCAACAGCCCTTGTTTTTCTCATTATGTAACTGTCCTCTGTGGTCTGTGAAAGTTTATACATCCATATTAAGTTGCAGAATATATAGCTCTTCAACTAATACGCTTCCTTTTCTTTTTTTAGTAAATGTGAAAACCTGAGTTTCATCCCATGATGAAACTGGATAAGGCAACTGACCGTCTGGCCCGCACCTGCACCACCGTCTTTACCGCCTAGTCATTACCTGGATGTGTGACAAATATGCACCCGATATAAAGTGCTTACTTGTATTGCTGTAATCTATATAAATCCTTTTTGCTAATGGAAGAAAATAAAAAGGGGGGGGGTGGGGGGTGTAGGGAGGCTTTGTCTGTCTGAAGGTGGAAAAGGGAGCAGGCAGTCTAATCAGCCCCTTCGTATTCTGGTCAACACATTCAGAATGATTCTTGAGAAAGACACAAACTCTTCAAGGATCCTATCATCACCCGCAGACCTGACTCAGACAAGGTGAACTGGAAAATGGGGAGACCAGTGGAGGTGGTTACAGAACGTTACAGAAGGCAGGATTGCCTCACAGCTTCAGTGCCACAACAAAATGTCCACCAAGTCCTTCCTTGACTACACCGACGACAGGACGCATCAGAGCTTCAGCTTGCCGTTAAATCCCCTTGGATACATGGGGAGACTCTGGGATTTGTGTTGCATTGGAAATCACAGAGCAGAAATACGTCCAATTCCCTCACAGAGAAGAAACACTTTCAATCACAGTTTGTCCACTAGTCTCAGACTCTCCTCTGTGTGGTTCTCACGACTCCTGCCGTACATCTTGTTTGAAAGTGAGCATACGGGTGGCAAAAGAGGATGAAAAAGAGGCTTACCAAGGACTAGCTATGTGTGCTAAAATGGAAGGGATTATGGAAAGTCTCAGGCAGAAGGCACACTGCAAGGGAAGTATGTGCCAAAAAAAAGAATTTAGATGGGATGTTTCTTGCTTTGTAAAGACCCAACTATGATCACAGAATTGCTCCTGTAGAGAGGAACATCAAAAGTGTTTTTTTTGTCTTCTGCATCTTCACTGTATATCTGCTTCCCACCACCGACCACTGTGAGCCTTGGAAAGAGTACACATTCACAAAAAACCCCACTGTAGCAAGATACTTCAAACATTAATTTTACAGTGAAGCTAACTGCGCTCTCTTTTGATAATGTTTGTAAGACATTGTTTTGAAACAGACAAAGATTTCTTAATGTGACGCTCTAGAAAGTGCTGTGCCGCAGTTGAGAGATGGTGGTAGCATTGTATGCATATGGGCTTCATTATTTGGTTAACAAATTAAATAGCTTGTGTTTGCAGTAGTCAAAGTTGTGGCTGCAGCCTCAGTCTGCATCCACAGGTAGCCTGTACTTTCAAACCAGACAGATTGTGGCATTTTTGTCCCTTGAAGAAACCCCTATAACAGCAATGAACGTGCACAGGAGCGTGCTGTCTTTTTGGTGGTTCATTTGTCTTTATGGGTGATATGAACGGCAGTACTGTGGAGATCAAATTTTTAAATCTGGTTTATTAGTATTATTATATCTGTGTGTCTTTAACTAACCTCTAATCTTTAAATACCTGTGCTTCTCACTGTGAAATACTCAGAAACAACTGGGTTTCATCAAGAATGGCTAAAACTCCTTATTTACTGTATCCTGGAGTTTGAGTTATGTACAGAAACGCTACAATGTCTTGTCATGAGTTCACACCTGCAGACATTTTTCTGTAATGATTAATAAGGAATTTTTTCCTCTTGTTCGTACGTAATATATACATTTAATTATAATCAACAATAGATGTATTCTGCAGATGTAAGTCTGAATATTGTGATAATTCTCTAGTTAATATGAGTTAGCATTAAGTAGTTATGGTCTAACGTAGGCACAGAAACTGTCAGCTAGCCTCCTGGCAGCCATTCTATTACCACCGGGCTTCTATAATCTTCGTGGTTATTGGCATGTTGTGGATTTTTATTGATGTGTGATGATGGCCGTTGAACATGACAAAGATAAGCTGGCTTCTGCAGCACATTCATAATAAAGACATAATGCATGCAACGTGTTTTCATTGTTGTTTTGAAGGGATAAAGAGCAGCAGCAGGAGAGATTTTGTTCCTGTGGGAGAGAATGAGTGTCAAAAGTGCAGTTTAGCAGATAAGAGCAAAAACTATCAAAAAAAGTATAATGTTAAGTATTAATGTAGTTGTCTGTACTCTGATAGTGTGTAAGCTGCAGGGATTGAAAGCACAAGCTGTTGTCAGGCAGTGGAGCGGAGACAGCCGCATGAGCAAAACGCCGAGGGGAGAGGCCTCGAGGAAGGAAATGCACTGTATGATCGGCTGTAACGAGAACTAAAGCCTCAGATGACTTCAACAAAATCAAAGCAAAACTATCTTTTTAAACCCTTAAAGAAGCTATTACTATTGGCTGCTCATGCGCTTCTGTTTTAAATATGTATACATTTATGAATATGTATGAGCATTTGTGACAAGACAACAGTGAATGGGCAAAAAATCTTTGCAATATCATAAAGAAAAAGAAAATTATTGCTTTTATAGTAGAGTTTTGCATTCAAACTGACAGTGATCAGTGACAGTGAGATGTGAACCTCATGATGGCGCTAGAGAAACAATTTGCGGATTGCCAAAGCTGTTAGTATTCATCCTCTGGGAGCCATGACTGTTTGTACCAAATCTCACGTCAATCCATCCAGCAGTTGTTGTTGTTGGCACGACAAACTGACATTTCCATCCTGAGAGTCACTGTTCTTGTATGACTAAAGCAGCCAAACAGTCTCTTGTCTTGCTCGTCTTACATTTGAGTAAATTCATCATCTTTGCCCTTTGAACTGTTGGTCGGACAAAACGTGATATTTGAAAACGTCACCTCTGGGAAATCGTGGTGGACACCTTGTTTTATTGTGACTACCTTCAGCATAATGCTTTTTCTTAAAACAAACATTGTTCATAAGGGAACATCCAGAGCTCACTGTGAAAAAAAATGCAACACATTAGCAGAAATATGACAGAACTCGCAACATCAGTCAACAGCAAATTCCCCCACAACGATGTTCACATTTTGACAGCGAAAGCTTTTTTTCTTTGTACTCAGCTAATTTAACAGTAGGTATACCGTGAAGTCCAGCTCGGAAGGGGATCAGCGCACCAGACAGGGTAACATCCAGATGCAGTAAGTGGGTCAGGGATAATCCAGCTGGGTCATATAAACACTGAGGCTGTGAGTCAACTTGGCAGCGTTTGGATGCATCGTGATCATCCTGTCACTCCGCATAGGAAATAACAGCATAATGAGATACACTGACCTGTGGCGATGCTGTTCTATCAGTGCCTGCTTAATCTGCAAAGAGAACTAGGGCTGACAAAAAAACTAAATCATTATGAGTGTGAGTTAATGCTTGGATGGATTGTTGTGGATTTTCTATTTGGAATGAGGAATTAGTTGTTTTTCAAAGCCAAAAGGTGAAACGTATTCATTGATTTTTAATATATAATGACACACTTCCACATCAAGGAACGAAATGAATTAAAGACTGACAGGGACTCCTCTGTATTCTCTACTTTGTCTAGCTGTCACCAGTCGAGGGCTGATTGCTTCCATTGACAACTAGAAAACTGCATCGACTGCACTGCTGAAAAACCTGGAAGCAGCGATGTAAAATTGGCAGATTTGGAAGCTGAACAGCATTGCCTAAAGAAACTGAGAGCTAAAATACATCGCTAGACAAGCTGGAAGCTAAACTATAATACTTAGTGAAATTGAGACAAATTGCCTGAAAAGACTGAAAGAAGAAAATGTTTTCTATTGATATCAGACAGATGAAATGAGTTGCTCAACACTTTGGAGCAAAAGAGCTCAGAGTTGCAAAGCATTGAGTGAAGAAAGACTGACAGCACATTTAGATAATCCATGCAAATCTATTCAGAAATCTTCTTATGAACTGTGTTATAATTGAGTACCTTTATAATATCTGCATGAAGCTTAATTGAAATGTGATGTGAGCTTCAGGCTCATACATGGCCCATAATTACTGCACAGCCGTACCGCCACACTTCTCTGCTAGCTGTTAACTTTAAATCCCAGTCCAGACTAGGTGGCAGTAATGTGCTCATGATTGGCTCTTTAATGAAATCTACTCATCATTTCAGAGTGGATTCATAGCTTTGTCGCTCTGTGGCTAAAAATCACTATAATATTTCTGTCAAGGCTCTTAGTTTATCAGCATTATCCAAGAGGTCCTTCACACTATGGTGTCTTCATTCCTCTTTTTTAAAAATCTGTTATCATCACTGGCATCACAGCTACAGCCTTTTCTTACATTGACTTTTTATTATGCTGACGGGTTTATTATTATGAGATGACTTCCGCTGGAGCGAATATTTCTAGTTTTAATAGTCACCAACAGTAGCTTGATAACATGGGCTGAAATCAAAATCTTTTTTGCGTGAATGTTTATTAAAATCAAAACCATTTCAGAGCGTCAGACAGCCAGATGGTGTGACGTGTTGTGCTACCAGTAGCTCTCATCACTATCCATTATGGGTTTTCTCAATCAACAGTAATGCTGGCGCTTGTCCCTGCACAGAGGTCACGGCTTGGGCTTTAAATAAATGTTTGTGGTTTCACAGAAATCTGTTAAACCACTGGGTTTTAGATTAATCCTCCCTGAGCAAAACTATAATTTTTTATATTAGTCTGAGTGTCTGCTTCACTAGAAAGTGAGATTTCTGTACTTTGATGCATTTCCTTTATCTTCTTCTAAGGTCATGACATGGAGTCTTATTTTGATGAATTCTTCTTGATGTAACTGCAGCTTCTGACACTGATGATCTTTTGAATTTAATTAAACATCTTTATCACTGGGTGGCCATCTCTGGTGTTTGTTTTAGATGCAGATCCACCTCATAAAGGCTGAGAAAATTGAATGTTTGCTGTCCTCAAGCGCCCCCCTCTCAGTTTATTTCCTTTACAGTAATCTCAGTTCGGATCATTGAACAGAAGCAGTCCACCCGTCCTTCCTGCAGCTTCCTAAAATGTATAAGATGAAGTTTTTTACAAAGTACTATACTATGACGGTTTTTATGAAGGTCTGAAGTTTTTTACGACATACATATACTATGAATTCTTTATGACATAATATGATTTTTTTTACGACATATTATACTCTGAAGATTTTAATGACGTACTATGAAGTTTTTTACAAAGTACTATACTATGACGGTTTTTATGAAGGTCTGAAGTTTTTACGACGTACTTTGATGTTTTTACGACATACTATACTATGAAGTTTTTATGACGTAATATGAATTTTACTTTGTTAAAAACTTCATTGTACGTCATAAACTTCATAGTATAGTATGTTGTAAAAATCATCAAACTAACAACTTAGTATGCCATAAGAAACTTCATACACTGGTCATACATGGTACCTAGTATTTTGTAAAAACATGAAAGCATAGTATGTCATAAATAAATTCATAATATGTCATAACAGTGTGTCGTACGTTTTTGAATTTTCAAGGTGTTTTTGTAATTGCTTGTGTTTTCGGTGTGTTTTTGTATTTTGTCGTATTTTGTGTTTTTTCAACATTTTTGTATTTTCAAAACGTACCAAAAATACACAAAAGACAAGCAAATACAAAAACATGTTGACCTTAAAAGTGCTTGAAAGGATACCTTGGGATACCTTGAAAGTGCTTGAAAGGATACCTTAAAAGTGCTTGAACGGATACCTTGGGATACCTTGAAAGTACTTGAAAGGATACCTTGGGATACCTTGGGAATTTCCTTCAATTAAACCCAGACAAGACATAAATTATAGTATTTGGAAAAAAGGAAGAAAGAGAGAGAGTTATTGCTCAGCTTGATCTTAAAGCTATTAAGACAAAAAGCCAAGTTGAAACCTTGGTGTTTTAATTGACTCAGATCTGAGTTTTTGTAGCCATATCAAGGCATGTACTAAATTAGCATTTTTTTCAAAATGCAGCTGCTAGACTTTTAACGAGAACAAAGAGATTTGAACACATTACTTTCATCTTAAAATCTTTACACTGGTTTCCTGTTAATTATAGAATTGATTTAAAAAAAACATACTTGAAAGGATACCTTGGGATACCTTGAAAGTGCTTGAAAGGATACCTTGGGATACCTTGAAAATACTTGAAAAGATACCTTGAAAGTGCTTGAAATGATACCTTGAAAGAATACCTTGCTTGAAAGTGCTTGAAAGCATATTGAATTAAAAAGGTGTACGAACCCTGTGAATATGACCATGTTTTAATTGCTGCATGTGACACACACACAGATAATTTCTATTCTTTTGGCTGATTAAACACAGAGCATTAATACTTTTAAGAAATATAAAAGTGGGCAAAGAGACGTAATTCGGGGGTAAAACCACAAAAAAAGAATAGAAATAAATGTTTCTTGTTCACAGTAAATTTTAAATATCCTTTTAAAAAGAAAAAGCATATTTGATGAAATATGAAGATGAAACAGTAATAACCTTCTCTGATTTCACAAAGAGCTTCTTTCCCCTTAGGATACACAAGAAAGTGCACAATAATCAAAAACTGTACAGCTGCAATGAGCTCCACGTGTTTCTATGACATTCTTCTATTTAAATCTAGACCGACCCTCTGTCCCGACGTGCGTGACTCTGCTTCTGACTCAGAAGGTCAGCTTGCGGTCAGCGTGATGTTCTGTCTATGATCTGAGACACTGAGCAGCAGTGTGTTTATCTAAAACATCTTGATGTCCTGACGCTGTCCTGACCTCTGACCTCCCTGTCAAGTGGAATAAGAAAAAAAGTTCAATAAATATCAACAGAATATTACAGGATGGTGATAAGAAAGGAATAACTAGTCCAACTCTTATTCAGTGAATTTAGCTTGCTCCATCTGACAGCATCATCTAATGAATAAATGTAGTAATAGATGGATGATTAGATCAAACTTTAACATCTTGGCTGCTGCGTATAATCAACTGAGTCTGAATGGAATTCAAGCACCTAACCTGTCTAAACTACCAGAGGAAAATAAATGGTTTGGATTAAATAACTCAATTTGGGTATTTCTTAATCTGATTTTTGACTTGACTTTAATTTTTCAGATTCAGCAAATTGAATATATAGTATTTTTGTATTTTGTACACTAGAATTTTGTATCTGTTTTCCACATTAAACCCATTTTTGAAATTGCACCACTTAAAATGACCTACTGATATTGTCACATTAAAACCACATCAATTCAGAAAGATGGATTTCAAAGTAAAAATGCTATAAATTCATTGGCATTTAATTAAGTATTCAAAAGAGATTACATTTCACAATCAGCTATAAGATTCTAATTATTACAGCTATAATAGTCTTCCAGATAATTGTTTGGCGGTGACTGCCTCGACTGAGCGTTTATGTTAACCTGATCACAGAATCATAGTTTTGGTGTTTTTTAAAGAGTAGGGTGTAAAGTGTTAAACCAACACTGATGCTTTTATTGATTTTTTTTTACCTGTGGTCTGTGCTCCTCAGTTGCATTACTGCCAGAGAAGAGGCTGCAGTTGCAGATCCTGAAGGCTAGGTGGCAGTGTTGGCTTTAGTAGATTGCCACTGAGCTGTAAACGTTACAGATTCAAAGAGGCCACCATTCAGCAAACATAATAGAAATCCAGGGATACACACAGTCAATCAATATGAATGTTTTATGAAAAAAAAAAAAGAAACAATCATGCACACTTTAAGTTCCAAAAGACAAACATCCAAAGCAAATTAAATACACTATATATTTACATATGAACACCACTGGTATTCTCAGCTCTTTCACCACATGAGGCCGAGATAAAACCTGCAGCTCCACAGTAAAGCAGCAGCCATGGACAGTTATCAGACAACACTGTGCTCTATACACCATTCATATGTGTAGTTTAGATATTCAACAAAGGCTGATGATTTTATTTACTGTGTGTTTGAGCACGACCATGCACAGCAATCCACAAGACACTCTGCTCTGAAACCTTTCCGTTAATTACACCTCTGTTCCACACAAATCAGGGATTATGAAGTAAAATTAGGTTAACCAACGTGTCACAAACAAGAAACTGCCACCGTGATATTAGCGCGGACTCATTATACAACTGTGAACAACATAAAAAAACATTTGAATTAAATAAAAATTCTCTTGAGTTAATCAGAGCAACACGCCTCAGGAGAATTGTGAACAACTCACTGATTTATATTTCATCCTGCAGCAGAGAACCTGGCACATATTTGTCTTTTAGTTTGCTCCATCAACACCAAACATGCAAATAACAGATACAAACCATCAACATGGAAGAACCAATTATTGTATTGGGTTGTGCTGTCTGCAGGCAATCCAGTGGCCATCCGATCGATAGATACAAAATGTCTGACAGGATTAAGACCACTTGGAAATCTTCGGAAGCATCAGGCAAACCATTATTGCAAGGGAGAGGTATGTGCGCTGTGAGACAGACGGTCATGACGGTGGAGTTTTAATGTCAGCAGTTAATGAAAATAACAAGCCGAATGTAGTAAGAGCAAGCAAACCTGACACCTCATTAGATTTTCTTGCACGATTTCAATTTTTCTTGTTGATGGAGATCTGACCAGTTTGGAGCAGCGCAGAGGAGCATTTAGATTGACATTAAATCCACAAAAGGGACAGGGATCCCTATGAATATGATTATGAAGATTATCATACTGTTAGCTTTGCGGTGGGGACGGTTACCCAGATTTGTATCAGGCCTATTTAGAACCGAGATAAGAGTATTGATCTCTGGATGTGACCCCTTTGGGTATGTTATGAATTCTGGTCTCATTTATGACACAAAGTAAGTAGGATATGAAATCCTTCATAGTCATGCAGAAAATCCTCAGAGCATGCGATGAAGTGTCTCTCGTCCTGGGCCTTCAGGTCAGTCTCTCCAGTGTCAGTGCAGTGGAAGAGGATCAGTTCATTCCTGCAGCGTGGATCCAGGCAGCTCGTTGGTCAGCGTGTGCCAGCGCTCCACCTTCTTGCCCTTGTTCTTCAGACAGTCTATCCAGTGCTGCAGAGTGTCTCCCTGTGAGTGACACCCTAAGGACACACCCCCTAACCAGTGCAGAGACAGAAATGTGGGTGAATTTAATGCAACAGTTTTAGTGAGGAACTGAAAGTGCGTCGCACACTCTGATTTCGATGCCAAATAGGTTGTGTATTGTAACAAGAGTATGCGTAATTAGCTGTAGTTTCAACCTACACCCTTTTGGTCTATAGAAAGTCTTCTACATAATGTTAGTGGGTTGTTTTGTTTTCTGCTTGCTGTTTCATTAGCAGTAATTGCATATTTAGTTTTCTGTTCTTTTCCTCCCTAATTGTTTGTGTAATTACTTACAGTCAGATTTCAATTTCAAAGGAAGTCAAGTGCTGAGACCCAAAGAGTTGAAAGTGTTTTCCTTTTATAGCAAAAGCAAAAATTGACTTTAAAATATGGGGTTCAATGCAATATAAAGGGGGAGTATGCATATTTTGTAAAGTGTTTCTGTGACTGTGACAGTGTCTAACGATACAAAACTACTCTTTCATCATCAGAACAATGTTGTCTGAATTTCATTAAACTTGAGTGATGGATAAGTAGCTTCTTTAAAATGTAACAACAAAGTCACCGAGTTACCTTTAAAAAAAAAGACTATTGGTTCAAACTGGATTAGTTTAAGAGTAAAACATAGAAATTTCAAAATAAAATGAACAAAGTTACGTCACATTACTGCCCACTGTGATCGACTTCGCTGTTCCAACTTCAGTTGCTTATGGACATTACTAATAACTTAATTCTTTAATAGATTTCAACTGTGATGACTGTTCTCAATAAAAAAAACCTATGCAAGTCTGGTGATTTTCTGTTGTTTCTAAATCCCATGAAAAGACCAAAATCAACAATGAATATATCATATTGTACTATTGCCGATGCCTGATATAACCCATTCTTCTATTGTTGTAACTATCAAAACACTTCCTCATTACCATGGACATATAGGCATTGTAGTTTATTTGTAATTGATCCCATATACACTGCCCTGCTGCTAGAAATACCCACTATAGCATCAAATATGTAGGAAATAGTCTCAGACAAGTGCACTATTTCCTCCTGTTTGAGTAAAAAAACATCAGTGCCCAGCTGTTTTAGGAAATTACTGAGCCCTTATAAAAAATTATACTATATATTTGTGACCTGTTTTTAAAGGTTTACATTTTCAGTAGAAACAAGTAACCTTAGTGCAAACAAGATAAACAGGTTTGGGAAGTCTGAAAGTATTTCCATGGTTTTGGTCTTTTCATGGAAATAAAAAAAATATATATTAAAAAAACCCCGCCAGATTTAACCTTTACCTACTGTTAGAAACAAACATCTTGACAAAAGTTATTCAAATACAAAAACAAGATCAAATGTAATTACTTCCTCCCACTCATAGAGCAAGTATGGAATAAAGCTCATTTTCAGCCAAAATGACACCCTGCAAATTACACACACTGCTGGTCTCGGATAATAGCAAGTAATTGAGAACATCTTAAAATATCTTTGGCAACATCTGCCATGGGTACAGCATCATGAGACTGCTAATAACGTAGCCTGCCAGCTAATCAGTAATCCAGAAAGCACCAGCAGGAAATTATTAGCCAGCGTGTTTGAGGTGTCAGCTCACCTATGAAGTCATTGGACTTTCCCAGGTCGTAGTCCCACACTGTCACCTCCAGTGTCTTGGTGGCTAACTCTGAGAAGGTGATTTCATAGAAGAACTCCTGGGTGAAAACAAAGAGGGGAGAGGTCAGAAGATCATGCCTAACACACGTGTTGTGTCTTCCTCTGTAAACCTCTAAAATGCTCACTAATGAGGCAGCAGATGATAATATGCAATGCAATGCAACTGTAATTAGCTATTAAAAAGGTTGCAGAAACATTGCATGCAGAATAGTCCCTGAAGACTGTGTATGTCTAAAGAAGTCATCTTTTTACATCCACCTACCTCATTAAACTCTGGGTTGAGAGTCTTTTTTATGACCGCTGTTTTGTGCTTGGATTTCTTCTGAACGTCTGGCTTGAGGTACCTGAGAATGTGATACCATCAACATTATCAATTCAAAGATCATAGCACTGCTGAAAGGAATAGTAAAGCACTAGTAGTAACTGCGAATACAAGTGATGACTATATGAAGGTCAGAGTAAGTTTGTACATCATTATGGTCGCTCAGGGATTACTGTCAGAGATTCAATTCAGTTCTTTATTCAATTCAGTTTTATTTATATAGCGCCATATCATAACAAAGTTATCTCATGGCACTCTTTCATATAGAGCAGGCCTATGCCGACTCTTTAAAGATGGATAGATTCAATGTTTTTTCATGCCAGTCTTTACTTCATTCGTAGTTCTTCACTGAGGGAAAAGGAAAAATATTGACTTAAAGAAATAGTTTCATAGTTTTTTTGTGCTAAGCTAAGCTAAGCAGCTGCTGGCTGTAGCTTCATATTTACCCTACAGACATGAGAGTGCTATCAGTCCTCTCATCTAACTCTCAGCAGAAAAGTGAGTAAACTATTCCCTCAAAGGTTTCATTTATTATTTGTGAAACTAACCATATGTGAGTGTGAGAACTGATCAGCCATTCCAGCACAGGCACAGATTGAAAAAGCTCAGCATCCCTTCATGGGATGTCATTACATTCTCAGGATATTTTTAAGCCAGCTGGAAGGAGCGTGGCGAAATCTCTATTCACGTTTGCTTTCCAACCACCACCCACAGCTCGGAGAGCGTATGTTCCCACGAGCTCTCAGACACAACAAAGCATCTGGGAAAAAGCTCCCGCCAAAGGGCAAAGACGGAAGCATGCATCCGAAATTAAACAAGGTGCGTGATGTATTTCTGTGGATGTGTGAGGGATGTTTGCGTAGTTTCAGTGGGTGTAAAGAAGGATGGAGAAATCTTGACTATAAGGTACGAAGAGATCGGTGTGTACTGAGGTGAGGCGAGCTTGGTGGCATGCCTAGCTTTACGTGTATGCATGAATGTGTGTGTGATGGGAGGTTGTTTGGTGTTTAATTCATTCCAGAAACAACCCCAAAGCCAGAACCAGCATTCAGTGCATGAAGAAGTGGGGGGAGTTTAAAACTCATTTGTCCAGTTTCTGTCAGGGTGCATCACTCTACCCTGGGACCTTCCTGCCCTCTCTGACACGAACACACACACACACACACACACACACACAGACACACACAGCATTGCTTTTCTTCCATCAGTGGGTAATGAAATGCCAAAGGACTTCTATGACAATAACAACAACCCAACTCTGTCTACTCCGTGATACAGTACGCCCAGAACATTAGATCATGTCACACCCTGTCAGTCAATTTTAAAGGCTGTCAACACACACACACACACACGCACACACATACACACGGTTATCATTATCTTTGATGAATGAGTGATATATTTCACAACCGCTTCCACTTGTGTGAACGCTGCCCTCATTTGTCACCATTACCTTATGGCGGGTTAACTTAACCCATTTATCACTCATGAGTGGTGACAAAAGGTGATTCATGGAGTCAATATAAGCCAACGGCCAGTTAAGACCAATCACAGGTACTAAGGAGGAGAGGAAGATGGATAGGTCAAGTGGAAATTCTGAAATGAGGGTCGTGAAATGTCAATTCATCAGTTTAAGTTGTGTATTAGTTATTTTAAATGTGTCCAATGATGTGCTAACATTGAGGCCATTGGCTAAGATGAGCCAAAAATTATTAGATTTTCCTTCAGGTAGCCACAAATACACCACAATATTCAGTTAGTGGTTTAATGTCTCCCTTACGTTTTAACGTAGGGGTCTGAGAAGCCGTTGACGTCCATAGCTGCCAGGTGGGCGCAGCGTTTGACGCCCACACACAGCCCGCCATGAGCCCTCTCCTTGGCCTCGCCCTTCGCATCGTCATCACTGGCTGGTGGGAGGTACTGCAGGCAGAGCAGCAAACGGCCTCTCTCCTCTAGACTTTTCTGCTGCTCAGTCTCCCACTGAGTGCAGGAGGGGATACAAGAGATGGAAATAGCAAAAAAGAATCAGGATAAAGGTGCGTGAGCTGCATTTGTAGCTGCTAGATTAGTGACTTAAGGTCCGGGGTTAAAAGGAGGCCTCATATACTGGAAATGATACATCAGAGTCTTGTTCCATGACCTGCTGATGAAACAGGCAACAATGTCGAAGTTGCTCTTTAAAGCAGCTGTAATCAATA
Organism: Gadopsis marmoratus; assembly: GCA_036023855.1. Classification (NCBI taxonomy): domain Eukaryota; kingdom Metazoa; phylum Chordata; class Actinopteri; order Centrarchiformes; family Percichthyidae; genus Gadopsis; species Gadopsis marmoratus. The sequence goes on from JAVQJF010130157.1 coordinate 17,290, forward strand.
TTTTTGTATAACCACTGGATTAAAAAAAAACAAAACAAAAAAACAAGCAAATGACAACGACTCTATTTCACTGCACGTCAAGAGACTTTACAGTTTACAGTCTTTATCAACAAGTGGATCTACATACACTATGGCTACCCCAACATGACCTTGACCCTCTGTAATGTAAATGTAAAGGGCTCGCTCGGAGTGATGAATTATCACCAAACTCTGATCTATGGAGCTTTTTGACTTTTTGACCTCCGGCTTATTGTTATTGTTTTATGGCTCAAACATGACATCAAATGATTGGTAATGTTGCTCTGTGTGTTCTGACGTGTAAATAAGCCAACACGCTCACCGTATCAACTTCATATGGTGATAATGTGTCAGTGTTGTGTTTAGTGAGGACAAATAATCAACTGATGCAGGTTTAAAGCTGCAGCAAAAGTGAACCACTGCAATACAGTGAACCTCTTCCTGTAGCAGCACAGCAGAAATCAAAGCAATTATGTGACTTATGTAACTTTTGGTGGCCAATTCCAGCTGATACCCAACCAGACTGAACCCTACTGTCAAATTTGAGACCCCAAACCAAAACTCAAGGTTATATTCTTGCTTTATTTCAGTCCTTATTCAGTGAGCTTATCTAATGTATTGGCTACGCTCTTTGCGTATCTGCTAACACCCAAGATTACAGACAACTGGCACAGTCAGATAGCTTTAAAATGACATTTAAAATTAATTAAACCTGGACCCGGTCCACCTCTGGTTCTAGTTTGGTAGCTGTGAACAGTGAGCAAGTAAGGTACAAGTAAAGGAGTCATCAAGGCAGCAAAATGACTCAGCGATGTCTGAAAAACAGCAATATCTATCTAAAGATTATAAGCTACTGGCCATACCAGCCAGACCAAGTAAGTCTGCAGCGAAACCCCTGGGTGCATTGAAGCAAGCAAGGGTGAGTCTTATTATTTGTGAATTCAGCCTTTTATTTGTCTCATTTCCTCTTTCAATAGTGACATGTTCTTGCTTTAGAAATGTACTTTGTGTCCTTCGCTGATGTAGTACATATCTCGTCTTTCACTCACAAGCAGACGCACCTTAAGAGCTCAGTGACTTTCATCTAACATTTGAGCTCATCTGCCACAGCTCAGAGACAAAACCCACTGTCATTGTAATAAACAGGAGTGCAGACGGTCCGATGGCAAAGACCTGTCTCGGACAAACCTTAAAATCCTATTAATGCACTTTGTCGCTCCTGGCTTGAGTATTTTCCACAGACAACATCAAACTGTTACCAAAGCATTTGACAACAGAGTAGATTCATAGTGACAGATGAAAGAAAGCGAGGAAGCAACAGCAGAGGGTGAAGAAGGGGAAGACGATGTTCTCACAGGACCGTGAGTCACCCTCGTGGCCGACAGCATCAATACATGCATGTTATTTATAGGAAAGGCGCGTGTTTGCTATTTCAGGATCACTGCAGGTGCATCATTTTCAACCAAGTTATGTTTGCTGCTTCACCAGGGCTCAGTTTTTTTCACTAAATGTTTCTCCTCTCTTTTCGATCTATCCGTCTTTCATTAAGTCTTATCTTCAGGACAGAGGTGGACACAGCCAGGTCGATCAGTATTCCACAAGCCCCACACTCCTTTCTCTAATTGTCTCAACAATGCCCCATTTTCCCCCTAATTCTTTCCATCCTATTTTTCTCATCTCCTTGTCTGTGTTTTTCTTTCATCATCATCATCACTGCCAACAGGCAGTTCTGCCATCTGCCGTGACTGAGTAGGAGACTTTAAAACACACAATTAGTGAGGATAATTTGCACCAGGTATCTGGTAATGATACAGCTCAGACCTTCACAGATCGATAGAGAGCAACTCATTAGCGAGGTGGAAATAAACAGGCATCATTGTGGAGCCAGCCACACACAGCTACGAGCGCACACAGTGACAGATGGATGCATTTGTGGGTGGGTTTGCAAGGCGAGAGAACAGCCAAGACACATTAAACAATCCTGACTATGGTGAGGAACAGAGGCAGTTGTTTTACTGCAGTTGTCTTAATGGAGTTAAAGGGCTACACTGGTCCTTTGGTTTGTCCCCTTTGTTAATTTACCCACTGTGTGTGTGACAGGATTGGTTCTAAAATCACTGCTGTTTGTAAAGACAAAAGAGACATCAAGACCTTGTAACACCTCTGAGACCAGACCAGTGTGCTTACTGGAAATCATGTATACTTTACATTTTGGTAAATACCATTCCTCCTGTTACAAATTAAAGAATAATAATAAAAGAAAAAACACTGTTCCTCAATTCGGTACACAGCCCTCTGGTATGCCCAGTAGACTATAATGGCTAAATGTCTTTTTAAAATGTTTATATTTTTTTTTCTTAAAGATATATACACTGAATGGACTATTTAATGAATAAAAAACCACAATTATATATATATAAATAAAACAAATTAAGTAATTACTTATGAACACACACAGACTCCTCTCTGTGTTACTGTTTCACTACTCTTTAGCATTGTTCTGTAACTGTGAATATTTGCCACAGTGGCTGCTGTTCAGCAAAGGTTACATAGTCCCACTTTAATGTAAACTGTGCAGATTTAGATATGTGCATGGATTTGCAGCCATTGTAATCATTTCCAAATGATAGAAAAAATCAAACACAGTTTAACCACAGATGGATTATTTTCTTACCTCGCAACAATAAATGAATGCTGACTTAATGGATTATGTGACTCTAGTGAGTCTGCCAATTGATTTTTGTGCCTTACGGAAATGAATGGAAACTAATAGATGCCTGGAACAGTAGACAACACACATTCAAATGGTTTGCAAATGAATTAGCTGTGATTAAAAGTACACACATTCAATATGTTTTGGATTTAATAGCACACGTCTTAACCTGCAAGTCTTGGTCAAATTAAACATAAAGCCTAAAAAATGTACATGTGATTATTCAATTAATTTGTCTGATTACTCGATGAACTATTTGGTTTATAAAATGTCAGAAAATAGTCTTCAAATTGCCTGTTTTTTGTGACCAAAAAACCTAAAGATAATTTACAATCGACTGACAATAATGTAAAACAGAGCACAGCAGCAAATGTTTGCCATTTTATCTTTATAAATGACTTAAGTCTCATACTTGTAGGACATTACTTTGTAGCCAGTCATGAAACTCTCACATTGGGTAAAGATGAATAAAACTCAGTGTAGATGAGACTGCAGGTGAAACGTGGACTATAAGGACAGACAGACAGAAGGAGGGTCATGCTGACCCAAACAGAGGAGTCATGTGGTCACCTCTCTCAGGTAGCAGGAGATTCCTCTCAGGGCTGTGCTCATCGCAGTCGGTGAAGGCAGCTGGAGGCAGAGAACGAGATAAAATACAATAAAAAGGGGATACAAGGGTGAAGCCACTTTGAAAGCGACAAGCCTGACACAGCGTCTGGTTTGCAGGATGACAGAGGGGCTTTAGCGTTTGACCGCAGAGTGGCCACCGGCCTCTGAGGGCCTTTCCAACTCGTGAAGAACAAAAACCCAGCACCCACCCGCCCCCTTTCACACACATGCGCCCCCTGCTCTCCACCACTTTTATTTTTTAATCCATTTGTTTCTCATCTCTCTCGCTCACTCCACCCCCCCCCCCCGCTCTTTCTCCGTTCCCTTTATTCTCCCAATCTCTATGCACCCTTTACCCATGTGTGACAGGGCTGACATTTAGCTTGCACAAAAAGCTATTTGTGTGCTATGAGAATAGATGTGATCCTCTGTTTACCTAATCTTTGCAATTCTCAGGCAATAAGCATCTCAATTGTGTTATGATATTGGCTAAAGGCAAAATATAATATGTGGTCAAAGGTATGTGGACACCACTGTCTTTGGCGAGTTTGTGGAAGGCCCTTTCCTAGTTCAACATGGCAATGCAGCCGTGCACAAGGTGAGGGACATAAAGAAATGCTCCAGTTTGGTGTGGATGATCATGACTGGCCTGCATGGAGCCCTGCCCTCAACCCCATCCATTTTGGATGAATCTGAATGGTGACTGCGAGCCAGGCCTTATCGCACAACAGCAGTGGTCGACCTCACTAATGCTTGTGGCTGAATGTTATCAAATGCCTGCAGCCAGGTTTTAAACTCTGGTAGAAAGTCTTCCTCTGGATGCTCGGGTGTCCTGTATTCCTTTAACATTGTTTGTTGTATTAGCTTTTATTCATAATTATTCCGTTTCAAGTTCACTGTTCTAAACGATTTATTGTTTTAACTGTAAAATGCCTGCCACAGTATATTTCTTTCTTACAACACTGTTAAACACACACTGTTTTGGATTATGTGTTTATGTAGCAGGTAAATCTATTTATTTGCTTTTTTTCTCTCAAATACCAATATAAGCATTAGTTAGTCTTTAATCTCAAATAAAGGGGAGGGGGTCTTAGTTTTTGCTCTTTTGCTAACAATGCTCCAGTGCCTGTACAGGCATGTTGGTGTTTATATATTATGAGACCCAGCTGTGTGGTCATCATTGGAGAGGGTTGGTATGTATACTAAATATTCACATTTTAATGCCTCCCTGTTGGCAACAATTTCCTGCCTTCCGTCTTTACTTCATTCCCTCCTCCCCCTCTCTTTTCCCCCCAACATCCATTTTCTACTTTAAAAGATGAGGTTGTGAGTCAGACAGGAAGCCTTAATATATTGAATATTGTTCCCTCCAGTCATTTCTCTCCCTCTAATACACACTCATTTTACTTCCTTTCAGCCTATCTTCCCTATGCTCCCCTATGATTGTTTCTGGCCCCCCACTCTTCGTCTCACAGGAGGTGGATGCTCCAGACAGATGTTGAAGTGTTTGGTCTGGTCAGGCTTCACACGGCGCAGGGCCACCCGCGACTCTCCTATGAACTCATTATGTGTCAGCTTGTCTTCGTCGCACACGGACACCCTGGGAGTGAGAGACAGAAAAGGGAGGGGGGAGGTAAAAGATCGAGAAATAGCGACAGACAAACATGGGGAGAGGAGGATAAGAATAAGAGGCACTGATTAATGAGGCTGAGACAGAGTTAGAACATTTAAAGAAAACAGATGCTAGTGTGCTTTTGTGTGCGTGTGGGAGGGAGGGTGGTCGTCAAACAACTTTACTCATTTTATTATTCCTAATGTTGTGGCTATATTATAATGAGGGGAGGAAATTGTTGACATAAACCTGATCTGAATTAAAGAGCAATCAAAAATCACCTATGTATAAATCCAGCATCTGTACACGTACCTGTACACATTGTTCAAGTAATTACCATTTTCCCTCCTGTGGGAATTTTGATAATGTGAAAGTGCATCATGCAAGAGTTAAGTCAATCCATATTTATGGGACTGACAAACTTTATTACCGGCCATAACGTCACCCGAAATGTATAAGAGGGTGGGAAGAGCAGAGGAGTGAAGGAGATGAGGGAGGCTGCGTACTGTATGTAAAATCAAAAGCTGCCGAGCGAGGAATAGAGTGACGTGGGTGAGAGGGAGCGATAAAAACAGAAGAATTTATTTAAATCTGTGTGTGTGTGTGTGTGTGAGGAGTCATTTTTGCATGCAAATGTGCACGCCTATAGGCAGAAATGAAAAATCAGTATGCTACAGGTTCAGTCAAATCCAGTGTCAATGTCTTTTTCTGTGCTTCATGTAAATGTGAATCGCAGACATGCAATGACAATAAGAAAACTAAGAATGCAATCTGTCAGAGGAGAGGTCCAGATATGAATGTGCAGCCTCTTTATTCACAACCAAGAATGAAACGTCGCAGTCACCTGCTGCCTTCAGTTTCTGGTAATAAAACATGGAATTGAAGAAATGTTAGAAGGTGCAAGAGGCTGGTTGCCTGGGGACACTAGACTTGTGTTGGCATCCCCAGAGGTAAGCTCTAGTCTAGTTGCTTATTAGCCAAAAGGAGACCTGAACCTTTCAGAATTGAATAGCAGAAATAGGAAAGAAAAAAAATGGAAGAAAGAAAATGAGTAGAAAATACTGGGGTAGGAGGCAAAAAAAGATGAGAGCAGAGGCGAATAGAGATGGTCAGCCAGAGCTGAGAGGTGAAAGATGGTGTGAGAGATGGATGAGTAACGGACAGCTGTGGTGAGGGCTTGAGGATGGAGTGGTGCATGAGTACAATAGGTCAAAGAGTCAAGTGTGAAGCACATGGTCATTATAATGTGAGACGGATGTAAGGCTGCAATTACACAGCATATAATCTCGGAACCCAATGGCTATTGTCTGCCACCGATTTAGCCTCTGGGGGCAACGGCCAATGTTTTGGGGCTCTGGTGTAGACAGCAGATAACGGATATCCAAGACTTCCTCTTCTGTGCGCCAGTCGTTGCTTACAGTCCGATTAGCAATCTCAGAACCTATCTGCGATTGTCTGACAAGGACTTGAATGCACATACACTATAAAAAGCTAATAAAAAAACGAATCGCTTCATTAGATCCACAGTACTTCTACCCCAGACTGCCAACAACTCCTTTGTCAGATCATTGCTTCGGTTCGGCGTCGGCATGAGTACCGGGATTCATCAGTCACTGCCATCCTGCCTGCCGTGGCTTTCCCCTCCTTCCTTTGACTCTCTTCTCATCTCTTGGTCGATAAATAAATCCTGTGTCATCTGCTAACTATCTTGTGTCGTGTCCTGCTCTTGGGTCCCATCTCATCATGTCACAATTACATACTTTTACTTTGAATTACTTACTCCAAACTATAATAAAACGAGATAATACATGTTTTAGATACTCAGTTAAAACAATTAAATAAGTAAAAATATTGACTTACAGTAGTATCTCATAACATTAACCTATTATGTCTTAGTTTTGACACAATAAGTCATGTTTTTAACTTTCCCATATCATCACTTTGAGTTAGTAAGACAAACTTAACAGCATTCACACTAAATATTGACTTGCCATGATTATATGACTATACATACTTCTTCACTTATAATTTTGCCTAACCATGACTATTTTTATTGTAATCATTCATAACCATATCTATCTTCTCTTCTGAGTAGGAATGAACTTCCATAGGCTCTGGTGTCTATTGTGCAAAATTTAATTGGCCAATAGCTTACAGACGGTTGTAAATTAAATATAAATAGACATAAAAAACAAATAATGGATTGTAAATCATGATCTCCTGTCATCATAAGGCACATTTGCAACCTATGAATTGTATTTTCTAAACCTGTACCTCTAAGATCAGAGAAAACACTGCAGTTTGTTGCCTGCAGCTGATGGTTAGAAGTCGGAAGCAAAAACTATATTGGCGCTGAAGGTTTTTCAATTTTGAAAAAGTAAGAGCTTTGCCCTTTCTCACAATGTGGCATATCTTGTGGTTGCATTGATTTCTGGTCGAATGGAGCTGCTTTCGGTGGAGAAATTGGAAAACCTCCTTTTTCTGTGATGGAAGTCTGGGAAGAAACATTTTCATTTATATTCTAAGGGACGGACACCACATTCCAACACTTGAAATTTTAGATAGCTGAAATATTTTTTGCTGTTTAACCTTGTAGATACACTGGAAGTAGTCTAGCATTGCAACTCTGTGCAAAGAAAAAACTACAAGACAACTAAAGTGGCTCAAAAATGCAAATGTGATGAACTGTTTAGGGTTTGATAAATCCTCTAAAATTTGCCCTAATAGATTGTATCTATTACATCTAGTATGTGGAAGTAAAAAAGTGATGAAATCCAGTCTCTGAATAAAATAACTTGCAAACAATATCAACCCATGTCAGCATATGTGCATCAGTAGGTTAATCTTCCTGTCTCCTGATCTTTAACTCTGCTGAATTAACACAGTGTCGTAGGCCAGTTGTCAGGCCAGTTTCTCTAATTTCCCCCAAGAGATCAAACGTCAATCCTATTTAAATCCCACTCCCATGTGTCGTGGAAAATCTTTAGTCACAGGCAGAGACAGTTTGCAGCTTTCGCCACCTCTTGAGGGGTCAATGAAATTAAAACACCCGCGGTGCTTAGTCTGACCTCAATCTGTCACTGCAACACTGCGGAAAAACAAAGAGAGAGGGGTGGATTGGGAGGAGTGAGGGGAGATCTTTTCTGATCCTAGTGGACAGAAGAGATGTGAGGACAGGGAGGAACAAAGGTGAGGTGACAGAGGAGGATCAAACGATCAGTGGAGATACAAGGAGAGAGGGAACATGCTGAAACAGAGAAAGGATAAAGGCCTATAAACAGAGAGCAAAAGACTGTGAGATAGACGATAAGATATGCTTTGTAAGCAAGAGTCGGCTTTCTGATGGGCAAGACAGAACAGAGAGGCAGGAAATGAAGGAGACAAAAATAGCAAGAAAGCCTCTACAGCAAACATTTACCGGAGTGTTTTGCGGTACATGTCTTCCTCTGTGATTCCACAGTAGGTGAGCGTCTCGTTCCACACAGGGTTCAGCGTGTTGCGAACAGTCTTGGTTTTCAGCTTATTGGCCTGCACATCACAGCAGAGAGGAGACGAAAACAATCATGAATCTCAAAGTTTTATTCTCTCAGATTTGTAAACAGCAAACAACCTCAACAGGAAAACAAGCTCTTACTGGCTGCAAGGTAATTTAGTTTTAGTGCAGATTTACTTGTCTGCACTTGCACTTTCACAATGCAGCTCAAAGTTATTGCTAGAATTAAATGTGCACTCAAAAGTCCCGTGCAACAGGTTTCTGAAGGTGGAAAGGTGGAAAAATGCTGGAATGAAACCATGTTCTGATAATAAAATCAGACCTTGCAGGCTCCCGGCAGCAAGTGCAGCTTGACATAAGGATCAGCCAAACCGTTGAAGTCCATCGGCTTCAGACCCTAATAGGTGCAGAGAGAGAAGATATAAGACAGGGATATGAAATAATTGGTGGAGAACATTGTGCAACTTGCCAACACCACTAATGAATTGTTAAATGATTACCGGACAGAGAGGTGAAGGGTTCATTGACAGATTGAATCTAAAGCACAGAGGTAGAGAGGAGGTGGGGGGGCTTTCAATTTGACAGATAGTTTCAGTTGGCCAGGGAGCCACATAGTACAGAGGCTGCACTGCCCCATTGAAGCACAATGTAAAAATTATGGATGAAAACTGAAATCCTCTCCTACACACTAATAAGAAGATGTAATACATTTACCCAGAGTCTGTGTACATTTAGACCTTTCTTTTCTCTTTCTTAAATTAGTGAAACAAAAAATAAGAAGTGCCTTCAGATGGGGTACTAATTTCCATATATATAATTTTCATATCGTTTACTGGCCACACAAAGAGACGCACAGCAGGAGTAAGGAAAGACGCCTCTGACCCATGATCACAGCAGGTTTTTATTATAAAAACCCAGTTTTGTTGTGTCCAGTTACAAAACCTTTAGCAGACATTTCATGAAGTTGTAATGTAAAAATGAACAAGCGGCTCTGTGAGGCTATAACGTCAGCCTGTTAAAATCCTCTTAATGTCAATGCTAACATGCTGATGTAGCAGGTAAAATCTTGCCATTTGCCATGTTCACTATCTGAATTTAATGTATTAGCATGTTAACATTTTGGTAGTTTAAAAAAAGTACAACATCTGTCAAGACATTTTACTGGTGGCGCAAGAGAAAAGGTCTGTAAGATGTATCATCTGGAGACCATGAACCTACAAAGATTCATGCCAATCCAATATTCGTTGAGATATTTCAATCTGGACTAAAGTGGTGGGCCGACAGACTCAGCCATCCCTAGAGCCACGGCACCAGCATAGCTAAAAACAAGAGTTTTACAGGAGGTTTACTGGCTTACGATAGAAAAACAACCTTGTGTTGGTTCTAGTGGAGCTTTCAGAGGACAGTAAATTTACCTTTGCTCTCAGGACTGTGCAGCGTAAGGAGCTGGTGGCTCTCTCGTACAGTAGGTCAAACTCTAACGTCCCCAAGGAGGCTGGAAGACAGTTGATAAAAATGTGCCATTTAGTTTGGTAATTGCTTTTCAGCTCATGACTATATTACCTTGTACAGAGAATGATGGCAGGAAGAAACACAAATATGGAGTATCAGGAAAAACAGACATGAGAGTGCTCTCAGCTATTTAGAAAATTATTGTTGCCATTTCAGCAGACAAACTCAGCGGTCGTTGCTTTTGTTAACTCCTGTGTATCAATAACCCATTATTTGAAAAACTACTAAGAATTTTGATGGTACATCTTCATATGTGCTGTGCAAGAATGTAAGACATCATTTATTTGGAGCATTCTGCATCTTTTCCCCCCAATCCTGGTTAATTTTTATTCTTTGGCTCAAGCAGCTTTAGTGAAATCAGGTCATTACTTTCAGGCGACTCACTGTTATCATCGCTGTCACAGCTGTCAATCTCGATGGAGGTGTCCATGCTACTCATGGCTGAAAGTGAGCCCCCGCCGCCCGCCGCCCCTGGTAACAACAGGCTGCTGCTCCCTCCTCCCCCTCTTCCAACCACCCCTCCAGCTTGGCCCGCGCTGCCAGGGCTGAGGGCAGTGGGATCTGCCACCTGGTTGGGCGAGATCGGCTCAGAGAAGGAGGAAGTGGGCGATAGGCGAGGGAAATAGGCAGAGATTTGACGGATGGGGCGGATGGGGCCCGGACATACGTCGATGGCCATGTGCTCCTGGATGGAGATGGCTAAACTTTTTCCTTTTCGCACAGTCATAAGGCTAGAGGGACAGAGACAGAGGATGGTAAATCACATTACTTTTCAGCAAAACAAGCTGAAAAACGCATTCAGCCAAAGGGAAACATTTTCATATTCCAAGGGAAACAGGGTGAGCTTAGCAAGATGGTTGGTGATAAATTAGATTTCCAGCCATCTCTGAGATATCATCATACCTAGTAGGCATTTCTCATTTGCCATATCGTCAAGAAAAAGAAGTGTTTTTCTGCTCGCACACTGAAACCACCTTCTTCAGCTTCAGCATAATTCGAACTCTCTTAAAAAGAAAGACATTACTCATAAGACGAAAAAATACAGCAGAGGATGTGCGCACATTTGCATTTCAATTGAACACATTTAAATAAACTCAAGCCTATCAGGGAGGATAAAGGATAATGGACGACAGGGGTCTCCCCTGAATCTTAATCATCCTTGATGAAATTGCAGTATGTGTAAGCCGCCGAGGCACACATGTTATCTAAAGTTCTTAAAAATCCTCCATAGACAGGTAGGTAATTATGGGATGAAGTCTCTACAGGCTGCAATGCTCTTCAGTATATTTGGATGGAGAGAAGAGTCCTGATGATTATATAAAGTTGTGGTATCAGGGAGTGGAGTTGACCACAAGGCTGATGTGTCTGCTCTCTTCCCAGAATAAAAAAGAGGGGGGTGGATAACAAATATCTCACAGCTTTTTGTTTTGTAAAGACAGCAGGCCTTGAGGGGGCGTTCTGTCCTCAATACTGAACAAATCCCCCTATGGACTAACTTCTGCTCTCTCTGCATCAATCAATTGAAACTGAGATGTGAATATTTGCACTTCCTCTGTGTTGTCTGTAAGCTGAATGTCTGTGGAGTTTAGAAATATCAAAATGAAGAGAATCTGAGGAGTCAGAGAGGAAGGATTAAAGAAATAGTTAGGAACGGTTGTCACATTAGTCAAGTATTTTTTGACAATCCTTATACAGTCGTTATAGGAGCAGATGATCTCAAGCCTGTATCCATATTAAAGGAATAGGAACATTCACTTGTTCGCTGTCTTGCAGAGAGTTAGATGAGAAAATTGACTCCACTCTAATGTCTTTACGGACAGACAGGTAATTACGGCCCACTAATGAACAAAGTTATAAAATAGAAATAGTCCCAAGATGTTCAGACACCGTTTTACAGATTAAACATGTTAATTAGTGAGAAATAGAAGTGTCGGTAGATTGATTATGTTACCTTTGGACAGAGCCTGTCTAGCTGTTTCCATTCTTATCTTCAACATATTTATTGTACAGACATTGTACAGAGTTGTATGAAGCGACTCAAAATGCCACGTGGTCCTCTAATCCATATAATCAGAATTATATTTATTCCTCATTTTTCCCCTGACTTCTGTTTGTGGCGTCAAAACCAGTAAACAGATTCATTTCAGACCATCAGGATTAAGTCAGTATGACGAATGACGCCCTGAAAGAAAGTGGGTCTGTAACTGCTGCCTCTGACTGTTGACCTTCAGCAGAATTACAGACAGCGGTCATTTGTCATGGATGGTCCAGTCTCTCTGCTGTGAGCACAACAGTGGGTGATACACGCCACAGCTCGTCCAGCTTTTCCTTGGCTGGAGATGAAACAAACTTTTGAAATACGCTGCAGTGTGCCAGCCTGCAAACGTCTTCGACTCATTTGGCTGAAAGGACTTTGACACACCACTGGCTCTGGAATGGAAAATGATGGACATCTCGTCTTTTGAAAATCAGCAGCAGCCCATTTGGTACCACTGAGGACCACAGTAGCACAGATTAATGACTTCTGAAGTGTTGAACAAAACTGGTCAGTGTTCATCACCACTCAATTAAGTATTTCAATTCACTTTTATTTATATAGTGCCATATCATAACAAAGTTATCTCAGGGCACTCAGTCATATAGAGCAGGTCTAGACCAACTCTTTATTTACAGAGACCCAACAGTTCCCAGCCATGAGCAGCACTTGGAAACAGTGGCAAGAAGAAACTCCCCTTCAACAGGCAGAAACCTCGAGCAGAACCAGACTCTGGGTGGGCGGTCATCTGCCTTGACCGGTTGGGTTGAGAGAGAGAGCAAGAGAAAGAGAGAGAGAGGGAGAGCAGGAGGAAAGAGAACACACAGAAGCACAGCACAAGTCCACATAGAGATGTAAAGCAATAGTAGTAGTTGGCATTAGATGGTATGGCATTGATGTTAAAATTAATTTAAAAAAATTATAATGGCAATATAATAATAGTAATCAGTGACGGCTGGTGGTGACATTGGGTGGGGGGGC
>JAVQJF010130159.1:0-25399 GCA_036023855.1 Gadopsis marmoratus
CCCCCCCCCCCCCCCCCCCCCCCCCCCCCCCCCCCCCCCCCCCCCCCCCCCCCCCCCCCCCCCCCCCATCATTGTAAACACAGAAGATCCAGAAACAAGGCAGATATTTATCATCTAAACATCTGCATTACCTGCAACCGTCGGTGAGGATATGTAGAGTAAGAAAAGTAGCGTACCCTCACTGATTTCAAACACTTATAACCTTCATGAAGGCAGGATATATTGCAGGCGAAATAAACATACCTCCCACTTGCTCACCTGCTGCTCTTGGCTGTTGCCTCTGTGATGCGCTTCTCCTCTCCTGGGTCGATCTCGGGGCCTCCGGTTTCCCAGCTACCACCCTGCTCCTTTTGACGCGCTCCGTTTTCCCTGCATCCTCAGTCTTCCCGTCACTTTTCAGATACTCCTCGCTCTTCCTCTTCTTGCTCTTCACCGCCATGTGCACGGGAAACGGCTCTTCCGGACCGGGCAGGGGCGCCGAGAACGTCGGCGACAAGTCGCACGCATCACGGCTTGATGCCAGGTTTGGGTGCAGCGGGGAAGATGAGCCCAAGGGCGACAGAGAGGTGACAGCGAAAGTGATGGGGGCCGCGACTGCAGGAGCTGGGGAAGTGACTGAGAAGGAGAAGCGAGCGGGAGCCATGGATGGAGGGGAGGTGACGGGTGTAGGCGAGCCGTCGAGCTGTGGGGTCAGGCTGGAAGAGGTCAACGCCTGGGCTTGGTGTCCGTCGTCACACAGGGAGCGGGCAGCCTCAGAGTTTTGCCATCTATTGGTTCCCGTGTCTGGGTGTATAACAGGAAGGCTCGGGGTGCCTGGTCCAGACTCGCACTGACTGCTGCCGTCCGACAGCTCAAGTGTTTTCTCTAAGAGCCTTCGCCTTGACTTCTTTATTTCCCTTTCACTCGAATTGCTTCCCTCCTGCTGTGCTTTGCTCTTGGTCACTGTTGCAGAGGTGAAAGAGGCCTTTTTGACCATTTCCGTAGCCTGAACCGCCTCGGAAACAACAAAGTCACTCACGACAACCTTTTTGCTGACAAAGAAAGTAAGTCTCGGCTCACTGGACTCAGACTCCTGTGGGCTATTGGGGAACGCTTTGTGGCCACGATTCCCACTCTTAGATTCCAGTGAATCTGAAAAGCTGCAGCTCGAACTAGTGTCTCGAGGACTGGGGTGAATGTGGCTCAGATCAGAGTCAATGAGGGCCAGTGCATCTTTCAGAGATAGAAGTCGGTCAGCATCAGCCACAGACTTCACAGTATCAGAAAGTGGGCTATCTGACCGAATATGAGGCATGAGCTTCTTATAAGTCTCTGGTGTGCCGATAGGTGACAGTGTCCTGTTAAGCATTTTGGTAAGATCATTGTTTTCAGGCTTTGCCAGGAAGCCATCTGGGCTACCAGACATGTTGCCGGAGTGCACCAGCTTTCCGGCTGGGACAAGCAGGACAAGAGGAGTGATCCCCTGAACATGATGGCTATTCTCCTGGTCCAACAAGGCCAGAGACCGTCGGCTCTGGGTGGAATTCAGGGCCCTCTGCTCCTCTGGTTTCTGAGGGTGATCGTCAGTGGGACTGTGCTTGGAGAGGGACCTCTCTCTGGCAGCTTTGCCCTCATTGAGAGAAGCAAGCGGGCTGCGTGGCTTTCCCCGTTTGTACTGCGGCTTTCGGGACACTTGGAAGGTTTTGTTGGCCGCCATCTTCAGTGGTTGTTCCGCTTTCTTTCTCCTGGGTGCAGCTGTCGTTTCATTCTGTCTTTTGTTTTTGATTGAGTCCCACAAGCTTTTCTGAAACACAAAATACATACCATGTCAAACTGACAGTATTAGATATAGTTGTTAAAGCTGCTTGATTATGCTTCAATGACAACTGCATGATTTTTATAGAGCACATCTCAGGTTTAACTAAGTACCAGTGAAGTAAATTAAGTCTGAATTTATGGCTGCAACCCACTAATGCTATTAATCTGCCGATTGTATTTGCGATTAATCAATTCATCTTCCGTGAATATAACATCAGGAGTTAAACACCCGTCACCATTTCTTAGAACTCAAGGTAAGCAAGTCTCGTTTTGTCCGACAAGTGGTTAAAAATATTAACATATTAATATGTTAAGACAAGAAAAAAGTAGCACATTTTCACATCCGAGAAGCTCTGACAAGATCATTGTGAAAGTTTTTACTCTATATAATAATAATAAAAAAAGGAGACTAACATTTAATCCATTATCAAAGTAGTCGCGAACCAATCAAGTGTTGCAGCTCTACCAGAACCAATAATAACGCTTTAGACGAACACACTGCTGCACCATCATCAGCTGTATGTACTGCAAATCTGCTCTTTCACATTATTATTATTATTTCATTATTCCTGCAGATCTGCACGTTTCCATCGTGGTTATTCTGATTGCATTGGTGACTGTTGCTGCCGCCCTCACAAGTCCATCCATCTGTCGGGGAGCAGCGGAGGACACTTGCCTTCTTCTTCTTCTTCGGTGCCTCCGCCCGTCCCAGCAGGACGGCCTGGTGCTTCAGGACCCCGTTGGCGTTGAAGCCGATGAGCTCTCTGAGTCCCCCTTCCTCTGTTGGAGTCCAGGTCACCGTCAGACTGAACGAGCTCTCGGGCTGCGAACACAAGGCACGAGGGCGAGATGTGGGACCGCGCGCGAGGAGAAACAACGCACGTGCAATTAAGAGGATGTGGGTGAGCGTGCTGACCGTACCTGGATCGTGAACGTCTTGTGGTCCACGGAAAAGCCTTTGCTCGAGGGGATCTTCTCGACGGTGACCTCCGCTTCGGTGTCCTCCGTCGGGTTCTCGACGCGCAGAACGGCCGTCTTGCAGGTCCCCAGCTTCACCGCTCCGAATGTCACAAAGGGAGCCTTCGAAAACTGGATCAAGCTCAACGTCGGGACGTCATTCTCCTTGTTGGCGTCGCCTCGCTTCGCCGGACCGAAGTCCAGAAACGCTCGCCGCGTTGAAGATACCGTTTCCGCCATCCTACATGGAAAACGGCAGCAGCAGATGAATAGAAAACAGCATGTTAAACGTCTCGCAGTGTTGACTAGCGGCCGCTGACGCACGCGTCCCCCTCAACAACACACTGACAGGGACGTTCGGATTTGAAACTCGGTCTGTTGCGGTATCAGCCAATGATAAGCGAGGGACGGCTACATCCCGTCCAATGGGTAAAGAGAATAGCTCGAATCCGTATGAATACACCGATATCGTCCAATCAGTTCACGTCTGAGTGTTTAAACTGCCGTAAGCCACGCCCATACGACAGAGGGCGCTGCGTCGGCGCCGCTGTAACCAAACATTCGAACGTGTTCCTTCACTTATTTTCATGACGTTTTTGATTCCAACACGAGCGGAACGCTAAGAAGCAGAACTACGGTGTTCCCCGTTCAAAGTGTCCGCAGAGTAGAGCGCACGAGTGGCTTACATCGCTCCTCGAAACTAGATTAAGCGCCATCATTTTAATGTTGAGCGACATCTCTGTCTGTTCCTACGATCTTTGCATCAACCCTGTCGGGGTTAAAAGCAACACTTGTCTGGTGTTAGATTGAATTATGTCCGCAGAAAGGGGGTTGCACTCATCGGAGGCACAGCTCGCCGTGATCGTATAGTGGTTAGTACTCTGCGTTGTGGCCGCAGCAACCCCGGTTCGAATCCGGGTCACGGCAGCCTTTTGAGGAGACAAACTGTTAAAATGGTACCTTCGAGGTTTGTGGAGTTGCAAACCAAAAACCCACGACGTTAACGTGGAAGCTAAGTGGCCTGCGTTCAAAAGTTAAGCCCTCCTGTTTCCATTTTCTGCTACTTCTACTACCTTTCACAGGGAGCTATTGTACTTTTTACTCCGATTTAAGAATAACAATACGAAATATAATAAATGTGTTATTATAGGTGAAGATAATGGTGGGAAATCACAAGCTACCCAGCAGTATATCAATTAATTACAAGTATCCACCTTTCAGCAATAGTCACAATAAAATAAACATTATTCTGAAATGGACCATTCTTGCATAGTGAGTACAAAAGTATCAGTATCAAAAATATACAAGTACCAAAAGTCTTTTGGTACTTGTATATTTTTGATACTGATACTTTTGTTCTTTAACTTACTGCAACTTTTATTTCAAACAGAGCATGTATATGCTGCGGAGCTGCTACTTTTACTTAAGTAAAGGATCTGAGTGCTTCTTCCACCTCTGAAAATGTTACTTTATGCCCGTATTATTTTACAATATGATAAGTCTGCCAAGAAAGTTAACATGAGATAATAACTTTGTACACAGGAGTCTGTTTTGCCAGCTGGGGGCAGCCATGCTCAAGAGTTCAGGTTAAGGCCTCAGTCATCAATCATCAAATCTAATCATTTTCTATAGATATTGAAGTGACTCATTGGGAGCAGAGACAAGAAAAACATTTGTCTATTTTTTTATCTAACAGTTTATTTCCAGTTGGTACAAATGAGTGCTTCTCAATTAATATTTTTTTGTTTTTATTACAACTTTATTGAAATAAGCATACAGGGGAATGACATTCACATACCTACTTTATTTTACTCGACTGCTTTTGCGTATTTATGTGGTAAAATCTTATTCCATGTTATTTTATCATGAATAATTTGTTAACTGATTTATTTTTCACTTACATTTTATTATTATTTATGTTTTTGTCCTTTTTGTCTATTTTATCTAGTTTTTAGTCTAGCTTAAAATCTATTGTATTACATTCTCATCTCCCATTTTCTCACGTGCATTGGTTTCATATTCTTAAAGTTCTGTTGTTTGTTTGTTTCTGTTGTTTTTATGGTCTACACATGTTCTGTCTATATTATCTTATCATCTGTTAAGCACTTTGAACTGCACTCACCTGTATGAAAGGTGCAAATAAAGTTTGATTTGATTAAAACCAAAATGAAATCAAATGATTTAAATAAAAAATACAGACAAAACATCAAATGTGCTTCCCGTGTCTTCCAGAAGATCAGCAGTTCTTGCAGTTTTCAAGTTAAATTATTGAGAAGGTTTTCCACATGTTCCAAAAAGTATTATGTTGTCACCTACGTCCATCACCTGACTCTGTACGTGCAGTCATTGATTTGGTCTAAAAAGCACTAAACTCAATCATGGTATATATGTGTTGAAAAAACATAGGCTATGCTAAGATAGCACACAAATACAGAAATGCAATCAAATTACCATCATGTAGTATGATTGTCCCTCATTTCAAATGCCATAATGTATTTCAGTCAAATACTGTAAATGGCATTCTTGGGCCAGGTTACCTCAGAATAACTCAGATAATAAATGTTTTCCATCTATCAGATATTGACATGCCTCTGTAGGAAAAGAAAAAGCCAAACTAACAGGTGTGTGTACTATGAGGCAGATCAAGTAATATTAGTAAGATATTATTATCAAGTAATTTTACACTTCACACCATTAAATATTTCACCCCACTGTATTTGTACACTATCCCACAGTCCAGATAAGTGGAAATGTTTGTGACAACAGCTGTAGTAGTCCAAACTGTGTTGAATTCTGACATATAACTATATATCATCTGTCAAATCACTTGACCTTTCTATCCACTGTTTTTGTTTCTTCTGAGGCCCTGTGCATGATATCTTCCATTAGACTTTCAAAGGCCTCACAGCTTGCATGTTATTCTTATGTCTCTCCATAACTACACATATACTCTTCACCTTGTGTCTGTCACTGTGTAATTCCTGAGTCTTGTTGAGTAATAAACCACCACACCTTCACTGTGCAGAGTTTGATACTAGGAGTCTGCTCTTCACGTTCATCAGCTGAACAGGGGAATGTTCTTTGCACTGACTGTGAATCAGACAAACGTTTTCGCCATATCAGAATAACCATATCAGACACACACCTTTTTTTTTTAATCCAAGCAGAGTGTTTTTAAATGTCTTACAAGATGTCTGGAGGGGAAGGATCTTTAAAGCAGAGAGCTGGACTCATCGCTTGTGAGTGTAATGTTTGCAGACATTTGCATGTCTAAAGCAGTGGCTTGAGTTAACCCCCCTGCAGTATCTATCCCACTGGAGGTGTCTCAAACCTCCACTTTCTTTTTGTCTCACCCTCTCCCCGTTGTCTTCTCTGCCTTTAACCGACTGTTGTCCTTTAAGACATGCTAATGGAAATTCAATGCGAGTCAGCCAGAGAATCCACTGGGCCTACAGCTGACTGAGTGCCTGCATGGCTGACTCCGCCCTCTTCCGCCGAGGCTGACCGCGTGACCCGCGCGCCGTCCAATCCCGTGCCAGGAGACCGCGGCTCGTAATTTTGAACAGACGGCGAGCAGCGCAGCGACGATGCTGCCGTCAAAAACATCCGTGAAGCCTCTTCACGCCTAGTACCGAGTAATGGATATTTCTACCTCTTGTCATATCGGATGAAGTGACAACTTTAGCGCTGTCTTCCCCCTCCTCACCCGCCTCCCTGCGCAAAAATATGAGTGCTCATGTTATCACCCCTGGACCGTACCGAGCCACAAAGCTGGTAAGTTAGCGTTGACTGATAAGGTCGCTAGTTAGCTAGAGCCGGCTAACAGCTAGCTTAACCCACGCGAAGCATATAGTCGTCGGCGCATAAACGTCGCGCTTTTCTCGCTGGGGTCGACTGACTGAAGGAGCGCCTGCGTTTTCCAGGACGCAAAACAGCCGCCGCTTCGTTAAATGCGACGCCTTCGCGTTTATCAGTGTTGTTAGTGTCGCGTTTCACGACTTCTTCCTGCTTCCTCGCGTCAAACCCGGCGAAGTTGCGCGTGCGTGGCTTTGTTTGTGCACGTGAAATGTTTCTCCAGAAGCCGTGGCCGCAAACTAACGAGTCACTGCCACGAATGTGCCGAGGTGGCGAGTGTTTCTGGACTTTAAAATGTCAGCTTGACTTACAGCCACCGTGGTAGAAGATGAAGAAAACCAGGGGATATTCACAGTGGGGGATGGTGGTGATTTCTGCCGTTTTTACATACAAAAAGTACGATGTTTATATCTGTCGTTATCAACAATGTTGCCATGTCTGCGTAATTCAGTTGTCCTCTTTTTTTTTTTTTTTGTATTAGACTTTGACAAATGATTATAAGTACTCATTATTATTATTTTTACACAACTTTATCCGTAAACTTAACTCAGACAGATACTGAATATTATATATGAGGCAGAGATGAAAAGACAAGACAAGGGTTCAAGGGCTGCAACTAAAACACATTTTCATTGTCGATCTATATATATTGCATCAATTTGGTCAGGAGAAGTCTCTCACAATTTCCCAGTTTGAAAACAAGACCATGTCTTCAAATTGCTTTTTTTTTTTCCTGACAAAACGTTCGCAGCTGATCAACTTAACGTGCTCCCAAGTTGCATGGAGGTGGGAAATAGTCTTGAATGGTCAGAATTCCAGCGGGTCAGCAACACTTACTGTACTAACACTTGGTCCACGTTTGGCATCTGGATGATGGAAGGCCACAAGCCAAAACTGTTGCTCTCACATTAAATGTGTTCCGTATGCAGATGATGCTGGAATTTTGACCATTTAGGACCACTAATCAATGAATTACCTAATAGTTTAAACGCTACTTTACTTTGTTCTCTCTAATGTCGTGATTGTTGACATCATTTCTATGTTTCAGTGCCAAACAGGATTGTAAACCTCTAACCAAACTGCACCAATTCATTCCTCTTTCTCCAGTGGTCCTCTGCTCGATGCTGACAGGAACGTCTCCCAGAACTCGCAGTCTAGATCATTAAAATTCAATTCAATAGCGACATAGGTTCTGCTGCACGTTGACAAGTCGGTCTGTACTAAACTCTCTCTGCCCCCCTTTCAGTGGAATGAGGTGACCCGTTTGTTTCGGGCTGGTATGCCCCTCAGGAAACACCGCCAGAACTTCCGGCACTACTCCTCCTGCTTCACCGCCTCTGCCGCTGTGGATTGGCTGCACCAGCTGCTCCGTAGCAACAGCAACTTCGGCCCAGATGTCACCAGGCAGCAGACGGTGCAGCTCCTGAAGAAATTTGTGAAGAACCATGTGATCGAAGATGTGAAGGGTCGCTGGGGCACGGAGGATCTGGAGGACAACAACATGCTGTACCGGTAGGTCAGAGTTTTGGAGAAACATGCAAAGACATTGAAAAATCTTTAAAATATGTGTAAATGTTGATTTTGAATGTTGAAAAAGTGGTACTCCCCCACACAATTAAGCAGTCCATGTCCTTTCTTTTTCCCCAGATTCCCCTCCACTTCTCCTATGAAGCCCATTCCCCATCCAGCTCCAACCTCAGCCCCTGGCTCCATCAAGAAAAGGCCTTCATTCAGGGACAAGGAAGGTTTCTTCAGGTTTAGGAGTATCAAGAAGAATGAGAAGGAGACACAGGTGAGCTAGACTGCACATAGATTAGTGTATCCATGTTGTGTACAATTTAATCTTAAGGATTAGACGTATACTAATATCAATACATCACAAAACAGCCGTACATCAAGAGAAATTGCCAGTTTACATTCGCAGTTTTGAAGTACGGTCGAAATGTAAAAAGAAATCAATTGTGTGATGGTGGTTTATGTTCTGTCTAAATTTGCCTTCCAGGAAAATGTCGATCCTGCCCTCCAAGCAGGGGGAGGGAATCGGCCAATAAGAGAGCAGCAGGTGCAGAGACGAGAGCTGACAGTGGAGGATGAACAGGATATCTGGAGAGACACCACCCTGACCCAGTATAAACGCACACATTGAACTGAAAAAAAAACCCTTTACTTTTTGTATCATAGACATCTACTGCATGGCTTCTTGTGTTATTAGTAGATTGAAATTACATGTTTGTTATTATTCAAATAACCTGTAGAATAAGGGAGAGAAATAATCTGATGCATGACACCTAAGCCAGGGTTTGATATTGACCATGTCCGGTGGCCACCAAAAACTCCATGTTCACCTCCTGTGGCCACCAAGATTCATTCCTATACTGCGAGCATTTGTCAGAGCGATGTTATGTTTCCACAAACATCCCGATTCCTTGGGAAGTGTGTTACGTTGCGAGAGAATATAGCTATCATATGTTTACAAAGATCTTGAGTTTATTTTAAATTATCATAAAATTATATATTTATTTTGTTGTTGTTTAATTTATTGACGTGTCGCAGTTAAGGAAGACTATTAAGTTTTCAGCATTGTTATTACATTGCTTTACATTTTAGCCACCAAAAATGTACTTTGGCCACCAAATTTATGGGCTTGGTGGCCAGTGCTTAAAAATATTAGCATCTGTCCCTGCCTAAGCAACGGTTGAAGTCCAGAAAGCAGACAGGGAGGAGGAGGATTTTGCGTGACTAAAACCTTATGTGTTACGTTTCAGCTTGCAGAGGATCCTGGGTGTTGCATCTCTCGACGAGGTTTTAGACCAACGTCACGTAAACCCACAGAACATCATCCATAATATGACCAAAGTCAACAAACACGGAGTGGTCACACTGGACGACAAGACCAGTAGGTTTGCATAGCAACAAAAAGCTTTGACATCACCAGCAACCCACACAATTTTGTCTTCTCTATTCAGTGTTCAGCCTCTAATTGAACACATCTTTCACTGGATACTTAGATTTTCTGTATCAATCACACTGCTCAGAACTGTACTCCTGTAAAATATGTGCTTCACCATATATCTTAAATGACCAGGACAGGTTTTTGTTTCTTATACAACTCACAAACAATACACTGTAAGTGGCAACCGGTTTAACCTGTTAATCATCCTTCTAGATGACCTCCCACACTGGGTTTTGTCTGCCATGAAGAGCCTGGCCAACTGTGAGTAGCAACAAGCTAATCTGTCCTGCATGAACGTTGCTTAGAATCGAGCAATGGGGGGGATAACTAATTTAATGTTGTTGGTTGCGTTCTTCAGTGTGACACATAAATGCCATTACAGAATGACTTTACTGCGGATTCTCATTATCTCACCAGCAAGTTTTTAATACTATTAGATCGTGGCCAACATTCAGTAAAATCATGTAGCTGTTTAGGTAGAAAATGTAAATTGGTTTGTGTTGGGATTTTCAGATGTAATATAAGAAGTTTAAACTTATGAAATATCCTTCACTTTTCATGAACCTGCTGCTTATTTCTAGGGCCGAAGTATGACAGCGCACAGCCTTCCTATCCCGGCTTTGAGAGAGATGTCTTCAAAACGGTGTCTGATTACTTCTACAGCCTTCCGCAGCCTTTACTCACATACGAACTGTACGAACTGTTTATCAACGTCCTGGGTAGGTGTTGTGGACTTCTTTCATTAGACTATTTCCTGTTACTCCTGCTCATGAAACGGCTGTTAAATGGAAGTGCTTTTACAAGGCTTATTTCTAGTGGATGCTGTTGTGTTACAGGGAAATGATGCTGAAACTTGACAGGATTGTCTGCAGGATCTCGTTTCTCAATCATGTTGACATGCTGTTTCCACTAGAGCGCTTTGACCTCTAACAGTGTCTTTTGACTGCTAACAGGTTTTGGTTGTTGTCACTTCTGTTTGTGGAGTCCTAACAGCGATGTGAGCAGCTGTACTATTTGTGTGTATGCCTGTTATGTGTCGTCGCCGTACAGCAAAGGTTTGAAGTAACTAAACCCTCTTCCTCCCCTTGACTGTCTGCTTGCACTGAAACTCTGCCTGCCCCGCTTGGCTCTCTCTGTCTCTGCATCCGCCCTCTCAGTGTTTTGTGGGTACGTTGCAGCGCCCGTGACACACCAACGTGGGAAACGCAAGAAGCCTGACCTCCCCTCAGCCCCCCCTCCAGCCAAGACGTCTTTCCGCTCCACAGAGTGTCTCCTCCTGTCGCTGCTCAGGCAGGGGACGTGTGATGAGGCGGAGTCGCCAATGATAGAGGTGCTCGGTGGGAAGCTTCAGTCACGGCTGGCAGAGCTGAAAGGAGGTGCTACCACTGCAGGTGATGGTGAGTTAGGAGGCAGCTGCATGACCCTGAGTACAGCTGTTTCTACGAGGCCTCAAACCAGGAGTTGCTCACTGGATACTATCCTAGATGACACTGCCCCTCTCACTCGACAGCAGCTATTCCTGTCCAATGACACCCTGGCATCCTGCGCCTATAGCAGCAGGAGCCAGGACAATAGTCCTGCCATCACAACACCCCACAGTCATACAGATTCTACATCTGAATCCAAAGCACCTCCCGTTACTGCTGAAAATGCTCCAGGAGGTACAACCAGAAATAGACTGACTGTAGCTTCTGTAGCCGGACTGTCAGTCACACAGAGGTTGCGGCCACGTAGCGTAGGCAGCTGTCTGGACATTGTCATAGAAACCAGGGAGGAAGATGTCACGGAGACCAAGTGGCAGGGCCGAGCAGCCAGCTGCCTTAACGTGAACACTTCCGCAGACCAGCATCACTCCTCAGCTTCACGTCCTCCCTCGTTGTCCTGCTATCACCCCTCCTCTTCCTCCTATCATCCTTTCTACTCCTTCTCTTCATCTGCTATGGCCAAAGTACAAGGGTCTCATGCTACTACAGGACCTTGTGGGCCCAGACCTGCCTCCAGCACCTCTAATCATTGGCCGATCCCTGCACCCGGTGTTGTCCGGCGTTGCCTCAGCTCGCTGGACGTGTCAAAGCCGATTCGACCCCTTTCACTGTTCAAACCGCCTGTCCGTGTGCCCACCAGCAACTCCCAGCCCCCCCAACCCAAACCTGAGCACAGTAAGACCCTCTCACGTCTACCTGTCTGTGTGTCTGTCTACTGATGTCTAATCAAACTAACTCTATCTAATCACTGCTTGTATGCAAGCAAATTAAACTCAAAAGGTGAAGTCGACATGAAGATTTCACTTTTTGGTGGTCTGTGTTTTTTTATTTATTTAAAAATTTCAAAGGTTTCCGTAAACACTGACCGAACAAAGGGATTAAAGAAAGTACTGGTTCAAGGTGCAACTTGTTAAATTTGTAATAGTTTAAGGTATGCAGCACATTCTACGTTTCTTGCTTTTAGCATGTTTTGTCATAGTTCCTCTCTGCTGCTTTTCGTTTTTGCGGTGTACGTTGCTGCTTTGCTAAGTTTTCTTTAATTTAAGTGAAAGAATTTCCAAACTGGACCCTGCTAAAACAAGGTCTCGAATATTTTTCTGCCTTCACATGAAGTGTCAGATTCTCAGCTCATGGGTAAATCTATCATGCAAATATTAATAGTATTCCAATAACTCCTCTTGTAAGTGGTTGTAAAAGGTCCAGATGAAGTTCTAGGAGAGATCCATGCAGGACTATCATGCACATTTTGGATCGGGGCTATGGAATGTACATGCGTTTTTATATTGCAATACATAAAATGTAATGTTAATAATTCTTACTCATCTTGCTCTGTAGCTGTAGCTGATTAACCCTGTCGTCCATTCGACTATCCATTCATCTGTCTAATCTAGTGAATGTGACGCAGCAGTGATGGATGAATGTGGCCACAGAGTGATTCTACAGTTTTGTTTCTGCACTGATTGCACTACAGATTTCACCTGCCTCTGTCATCATTACTGTATGACCGTACGTGTGCATGTGTATAGGCCTTCTCCAGCCCCAGTGTGAGCGTGTAGCCATCGAGGCCCTGCAGCTCTGCACCCTCCTCCTCCCCCCCGCCTCCCGCAGGAAGTTGCAGCTCCTCATGAGGATGATGTCACGCATCAGCCAGAACGTGGACTTGCCCCCCCTCCACCCTGCCATCGGCACCCGAACACTGGTGAGGCACAAAACCAATCTTTCCTCTAGAAATAAACAACCTACACATTTGTCCCCTGTAGCACTATTGTCTTTCTTGGGGATCAGTGACATTTCTCTTATTGTACGTTCATCCATGTGGCTGTCTTTTGTGCATCTCTTTCCAGATGGTGCACACGTTTTCAGCCTGTGTCCTGGGCAGCGCTGAGGAGTGTGATTTGGATGAGCTGTTAGCTACCAGACTGGTGTCATTTCTAATGGACCATCAACAAAGCATCCTCTCGGTCCCGGAGTACCTCCTCAGTGCTATCAATGACCATGTACAGTACCTGCGCACAGTACAGGTACACCTTTTAATCTGTTACAATACATGCATCCTGGGTGCATATGGACAAATGGAAAACAACATCAACAAATAACTACAGAATAGAGTATATTTGTAGAAAGACACCTCAGATAAATTGTTTGGTATAGTTGTGAACTCGTACATACTGTATACACAGTAAAAAGGAATGAGACGGCAAATCCATTTTTGTACGCGCCAATAATATATATTCGATTATACTTTAAGGATCTTTAGCTTAATTTACTGTGGAATTATCTAATAATTACAAACGAGTCGATAAGCAGTCATTAAAGCTAAACCCATAAACACTAGTGGCTCGTGTTTCACTCGCTCCCCCTAGTGCCCATTTTGCTTGCCGTTAATGAAAGCTGTGCCAGTGACACACAACACTAATCTATTTGCTTACAAGTAATAGAGGTAGTATTTCTACTACTTCATTATTTCTAAGACTGCCACTGTTGGTTGCGTGCTCTTAATCTTTCACACTCCATGCTGTCTACACTGCTGACAGTTGGATTTTTTTTGTCTCTCTTCTGACCCCAGGTCCCAATTGAAGGCGTTTCTAAAGTTGATGGCGGAGATCCAGTTTACGTTCCGGTACCCATCTATGCTTTTTGCCATCAGATTAGCAGCACTGAGTTTGAACAGCAAAAGCTGGCGTCTTCCCAGAAGGCCATGGAGGAGCTGCTGGAGATCCTGCTGACAAACAAAAACATGAGTGAGAAGGAAAGATGCAAGAAACTGAAGCAGGTAACAAAACGCACCACATTTATTGTCTGGAAATAAATATTGGCTAAAATATCACATTTCAGAACGTTAAATGTTTTGTTGACGTTCATGTTTGTATCTTACCAATGTCAATTAAGTAATGGTAAGATTTTGCAGCAGTATTTTCAGTCTTCAAAGTTGGCAATCATGAGTTAAATATGACACCTCCTCAAAATCTTGTTTTTATTTTTTGACCTTCAGTGGGTTTAGGTTGTCTGACCACGTTAAAATGTATAATGTGGTTGCAGAAAGTCAGTCATGAGTTATCTTGTCTTTGCTTTAGTTTCAGAAGCAGTACCCAGATATCTACAGTCGTCGGTTCCCCGCCTCAGAGCGGGAAAGCAACAAACCAAAGATTAAACCTCCGCTCCTCAACATCAAGAAAACCAAAGCTTTCAGCATCAGGAACTAAACTAACAATACAGGTGTCACCATTATAGAAGCCACAGCGTTCATGCCGTTTTTGCTGTCCTATTGCTGCACTGATACCAATACGAGATTTGGAAAATTCACATCTCTTTGAAGCCATGAACTTTTCCTTGTTACATTCGAAGTACTGGTATTCCCGTTGTCTCATTTACGTACCAATGCAGTTAATGCAGCCTGGAAGACTTCTACAATGGTAGATGTGTGTTCATGTTGTGTGTATGTGTGACAGTCAATTAAGATGAAGGCAGGTAGACAGTTGCTCCGTAGGTACTGTGTTCAAATGCAACATATTTTATGAATTGTGTTGTTTTTGTGTAACATCTGTTCATTTGGGCCCGGCAAATGTTGTGGTGTGTGTGTGTGTGTGTGTGGTGCATTTTGGGAGAAAACAAAAGTGCAATTCTGAGATCACTTATCCATATGGGATTAATTCGATTTTAGATTTCGTAATATATATGAATGATCACATTGGGAGCGGTGCTGTATACGTCTTTGGTTGAAGCGTTTCTTGTCATTTTAACTGAATGTTTATAGAATCAAGGTTTATTTTAAATGCTCTTTAGTCTTTTAACGTTAAAATGCTCATTGTCCCTTTTAACACTGGCTTTCTTTTTCCTTCTTTGTGTGGTGTGCTTTGAAAGCAATTGTTACAGCAATGTCTTAGGTTTTCTCATAAGGGAACATTTTGATTTTCACGATCTCAGATTTTCATATGCAGCTTACTTATATTCAGTGGAGCTCAGCTTTCCCAGTTTCTTTTATTCCTCATGGTTATGTTTTTCATCTCAAACTCATCCCTGCTTAGTTATTGGTTAGAGAAATGTTTTGCACTGGATTTAGGCATTGTGAATGGTCAGTAAGCTTATGCCAAGCATTAGAATGGTTAATTTATACATAGTTAATGCATGTTCGACTCCCAATAGAAGGTTTCACCAGGCACATGTCATTTATTTGGGTAAATTGGCTGTAATTATTGCTTCTAATGAGTATCTGGTCTCACATGGCATCCATTCATTTCAGTGACGCATGCTAACAAGTAATTAATAAGCTGAGGTGCAATACAAAACCCAATTTATGTCAAGTGTCTGAGGAAATGTGACAAACGTGACTCAAAATGTCAAGCTGTGCTTCCTTTTTTCATTTTTTTATCTTATATGAAGTATTAGTTGTACCCTTGTATGTCTGTCTTTACCTCAGATCAGATAGTGTGTGTAAGTCTAACTATATGTGCGCTCATCAGCAGACCTTCACAGAGGGGAGTGTGCAGTATACTGTACACCTGCACAGTTGTACTCTCCTCTACGTTGTTTACTATGCAAAACCCTGGGAAATAAACCTGTTAAGCTGTTCTGATTTGTATGTCCTGTTTCTGTTTGCGGCTGTGTGGCATGAATAGTTTACACGTGGACACATACCATGGACGTTTTGTCTGGTTTATTTATTTACAGGCAGGCGCAGGCATCAGTTTGTTAACCTGCGCTCGGCAGCAACGCACAAACACTAGAACACAACCATTCATTTTAATTCACTCTTTCATCCTTCTATTGGAACTTTTCATTTATCAAAATGATGGACATTTCTTTTCTGTTGCTTTTCCTCCCCCCTCCAGTGCTAGCCAATTAAAATAGTTTCTGTTGAGGCTGTCTGGAACTAATTAGGTAGGTATCTTTCTACAGGCATGTCCATTGGTAAAAAACACCACCTGTACTGCTTTTAAGCTGACTATTAGTTTGACCCACATCATCGGTAGGTGTTTGTGTTCCCAGGTTGACAAAGACCTTGTTTTAGGGCCCAGAGAACATTCTGCATGGAGCCAAGGGCCAGACGGCTGAAAGGAGAGGAGACAAAGCTGGCTTGTTGAGCTCTGGATACGACCAGAGGAGAAGGAGGAGGGACAAAAGAGGGAGCAGTGGTGCAAAAGGCATGAAAGGAAAATGAGGAAGAAAGGAGGGATTGGGGGAAGTGAGGAAGGATGGTAAAGGGGAGGAGAAAATGAGGGGGACCGGTTTCCATCCCTCACCACAGGAAATCTGTGCTTTAAATGCAAGCCAGAGTCTTTTCGCAGGCTAGTCTTGTGTAAGTGTGGAGAACATACAGCAGCATGGCCAGCCGGTGAGTAAAGCTTCCCCTTTTCTCTAAGGTTTGGATGGTTGAGGATGGAAACGTAAAGATGAAGCATGTTTTTAAAATAAAGTTTTAAACAAAGCTTGTAGAGGCCGCTCAGTGACGTCTGCTTTCCTTGCAAGAGAAAAATGTTTGAGGTATGTAGAGTTTAAATGACGCAAAGATTTCCACCAGATGTTTGGACTGTAAACGGGAGGAGAACTGAACAGAACTCATGATTTTCAACACGTGTTTCCAGAAAAAAAACCATGAAAGGATTATGTCTGCACTCTAGAGAAAGATCTCCGTTTAATAACAGGAAAAGCTGCAGTATTTGCACTCCTCAAATCTTGGTTTTATGTTATCAGCTAAAGGATATGCAGACAAGCTGTGGAGTTTGACTGGTGTAGATTTTCAGGTCTGATGATTCAGGTTTACTGGGTGCAAAAGTAATTATTATTTAGAGGGGTGTAGATGGGAATAAAATGGTAAACGGAAAAAGACGAGAAACGGCAGTTGACAAGGTAATCTCACCATGTGATCCATTTAGTAGCTGTTCTGGAGCTTTTGAAGGTATCCTACCGTCTTCCTCAGCCCATGGAGTTTGCATTTAGTTGTCACTGAATTGTACATGTTCAAATTTGCATTTTAGCTCTTATTTTAATCTCAGGGTAATTACCTGCGTCACTTGAAACCCATCCATCAGTCCCTGTACGTTTGGATCCTGCAGTCCAGATTCAACAGAAAACCACACGATAACATGTTTTTGAAGGTGTCTTGGAGCACAAAAGAAACCCAGTCTTCTGACTTGCGTTATGAGTCACATTATGGAATTGTTGCTTAAACTTTTTTTTCCCCCCCATGAAGTGTGGAACATCCTGCTGCAGGCTACAGGAAGATCTTTGAGACAGTGGAGGAGCTGAATGAACCAATACCTGCTAAGATCACTGGTGGGGAAGAGAGCAGACTATTCAATGTGTTTGGCATTTTGCCTTTATTTATAAGCTGACAATAGAAAGTCTCTACTGTACACTAATGTTGAAATCATATGGTAGACCACCCTAGACCACTAGGCCACGGGGATGCCCCCTATTCAAGCTATTTGGCAGGATAACACATAGGCTGGTAGATTAATATTAAATAGTTTGGTATTTTGGAAAATACACTTAGTCTACCCACTGACAGAGACTTAAAAGAGAAGATCCCACTCTCATATCTGTCAAATACTGTAGAAGGCTACAGCAGGGGTTACATCATATTCTGTGACCTGATGAGGAACTTAAGCTACATTGCAACAGCAAATGTTGTCATACTTTATTGCATTTATTTTGAAAGCTGTTACCAAAATGTGTGTCACCTTTCAAAGAAATCAAATGCAATTCAAAGTGCTTTACAAGCAATTGACAAAATGTAGGATGTTAAAAATGGACTTGGAGAGTAAATGCTCCAAAACAACCAATGAAAAAGCGTTAAAGATAATACAAGCAGTTAAAATAACCTAAAACTAATATCATAATAAATATATATTAATAACATGGTAGTAAAATAATACAACTCTAACACAATACAATTAAGTAATGAAGTAAATAGAAATAATCATCCATAAAATGCTGATAAAAACAAATACAATAAAATAAATGATGACAATAAGTAAAATAAGCATTAATAATAAAACCATAGAATTATAAAACACTTCATAAAAGCCAGACTGAATAGATGGGGTTTTAGTTTGCATTTAAATATCTGAATATAAAACATTTACACAATGATAATAGGACTGAAATTCCTATTTGGGTCACAGAATCTGGTATAAAACCGACAGCCAGTTATCTTAGTTTAGCTTAACGCCAAGACTGGGGGGGGGGCAGATAGCCAACCAGCGTCTCTAAAGATCACTAATTAACTAACACGAGTATGTTTGTTTGTTGAATCCATATGAGTGTAAAACCCTTTTATGGGCAGTTATGAGCTGGAATATTTTTTGGTTCTTAGCAGTAGCCAGGCAACCAGAAGAGACTCCAGAAAGTTAAAGTTGTCTTTTGATTTTTGATAAAATGTACATAGTCTTATTATTGTCTGGACACATTATGTCATGCTCTTTCTGTTTTGTGTTGCATTTATACCAAATTCACTCTAGCACTGTAGGCTAGTTGTAATGTTAACCATTTGTTATTTGTAGCGTGTGTTTCCTTTACTCTGTTATTTGCATTTGTCATAGCACCTCAGCTTGTAGTGATGTGTGTAGAAACGCTCAGATATACCGTGTATTTGCAGGTGTTATACCATCATGGCTGGGCGGCAGTCTCCTCAGGATGGGTCCAGGTCTTTTCGAGGTGGGAGATGAACCTTTCTACCACCTGTTTGATGGACAGGCTGTCATTCACAAGTTTGACCTGAAGGGCGGTCAGGTGACCTACTACAGGAAGTAAGATTGCCACACATTACTTTACAAAATAAGAGCAACTATTTTTTCTTTTCTAAAACACACTTGGTTTCATTGGCATTGTTCTGATATGTGTCTGTATTTACATGTTTTCAGTGATGCACTTAAACTACTGTCTCTCCATCAATTTCTTGAGATGTGGTTTTTGGCATGGATCTGGATCTAGGAGTGGGTGGAGGAATTTGTAAGGGATTTCTTAACACTGCTGTGTAGGGCATTTTTGAAAGTTTTCAAAAATCTGCCACATGCAGCACATTGTTTATCACTTTTATTACCCAGATGCAGATATTTCATGACATCTGCTTTTTGTTGGTGCGGATGGGGTTTGCGGTTCTGTGCAGCAGCTGAGGAAAAGAGCTGACGGTTCATTCAGCCAAACTGGAATGTTGCAAGAGAACAGGACCCAAACTCAGAATACTCAGACACACAGCAGCCACAGACCGCAAACATCCTTTCTCAACACCTTTCTGAAAATACGTTTTGATTATTGTGCAGAATGTGATGTGTTTTTTGGAATTCAAAATAAAACTGGCAGATTCATTGCTGTTAGTAGACAATAAATATGTTGTGACTTTATGGCTCTCTGGCACATGATGCGTGGAATCCCTCTGCTCAGGTTTATCAGGTCGGATACGTATGTTCGTGCCCTGACGGAGAACAGAGTGGTCATCACTGAGTTTGGCACAGCAGCCTACCCGGACCCCTGCAAAAACATCTTCTCCAGGTAACCCTGAACTTTTCAACATTAGCTGAGGATTGATTGGCCAAATATTGCAGGTTATTGTTAAAGGAATAGAGTAGTTGACAATTTGGCAAATGGGCTTTCTTTGATGAGTTGCTCTGAAATCTCCTGGACACGCTTGGCGTTATGTGCTGGATGTATTTATTGGCCTCTAAAACCACAATTTGTCATTTTCACATTTTGGTTTTTCTACATATTAATAAATGAACAAAATGTAACGGATTAATTAGGGAGCTTTAGAGGTGCTGATAGACAGAGGCAGGCTACCTGTTTCCCCCCACTTCCAGTCATTATGCTAAGCTAATCATCTCCTTAAAGTCTTATCTCATCTTAAGCTATGCTAATACATCATTTATTTGTTTACTATATTTTGCTGTATTAATCTGAATCTGCTAATTAACTAGTAATTAAACATATCAAATAAATGTAGCAGAGTAAAAAGTACAATATTTGCTTCTGAATTGTAGCAGAGAAGAAGTATAATGTAGCAGAAAATGGAAATACTCAAGTACAAGTATCTCAAAATTGTACTTAATTTCCACCACTGCTTTACTGATGTATTTAGTCGTTCTGCAGGGTC
Organism: Gadopsis marmoratus; assembly: GCA_036023855.1. Classification (NCBI taxonomy): domain Eukaryota; kingdom Metazoa; phylum Chordata; class Actinopteri; order Centrarchiformes; family Percichthyidae; genus Gadopsis; species Gadopsis marmoratus. Next base: position 20,135 of record JAVQJF010130159.1, read on the forward strand.
TGTGTAATTTCTATATGTTTATGGTCTATCTGTGCTGTTATGTACATATCTCAGTATTAATGTTCGGTAATATATATTATTATATATTGCTTTAATGAAACACATGTTTGGTTGGATCTCAGCTGATCATCAGCTTTCCTTGTAGATTCTTTACGTACTTCAGAGGAATTGAGGTGACCGATAACTGCTTAGTGAACGTCTATCCAATCGGTGAAGACTTCTACGCCGTCACGGAGACCAACTACATCACTAAGGTTGATCCTGATTCGTTGGAGACTGTAAAGAAGGTGAGATCTGATTAGATTGATAAAAGATGCAATTTTCCCAACTTTTGTTTATGTGCTACAGGAAGTATCTGAGAACACTAAAATATATTTCTGGTGTGACTTTGATGGTTCAAATCATCTCCAACATGGTTTAATTTAGTTTTTTTTGTATGTTGTTTATGTAACCCCATTAAATCCTTTACAATAGATGTTTCTGACAAACCCATGACACTGACTCTTCGCCAGTCGGGTTCTTTCTTTTATCCACTCTCTTTTATTAGGTGGATCTGTGTAAGTATCTCTCAGTGAACGGGCTGACAGCCCACCCCCACACTGATGCAGATGGTACAGTCTATAACATCGGTAACTGCTTTGGCAAGAACATGAGTCTGGCTTATAACATCGTCAGGATCCCACCTGCTCAGAAAGGTGAGTTTTTTTACCTAATTTAACATAAACTGAATATCATACAGTGGTATTTAATAGATGTTTTGTTTTATTATGAACTTAAATTAGTTGAAAATTAATTATTTTAATGTTCAACTGGATTTAGTTTTGAATTGCATTTGTTTCAACACAGACTGGACCTAATCTCACTCACATTTTCCTGGAATTTAATGCAGTTTGTGCCCGTTTGAAAGCACATCTTGAGTTAGTATTCAATAAGAGGAAAAAGAGAGACAAGGAGAAAGAAAGTAATGCAGAGGTGGATGAACAGATGAAACATTAAGGAGGGACAGAAAAAAAGATAAAGAATGAAGAAGAAATGGGGGAAGAAGAAGAGAAAATGTTGAAATCAAACTTTGAAAAACAATGATTGATAGATGAATAGCCTAACATAATGAGGACAAAAATATCAAGACAGAAGGACAGACAGATGGAAAGAAGCAGGTAAAAAAAAGAGAGGGGAAAAATGAACTTGTTGCCTTGATGCAGCACAGTAAACAAGACCTCACTAATATCACACACTGCTATATGATTCAGTGTTGATGAGTCCACTCCCACACGGTCTCTGTGTGTTTCCAGACAAGTCAGATCCCATAGAGAAATCCCAGGTCGTGGTTCAACTCCCCAGCAGTGAGAGGTTAAAACCCTCCTACGTACACAGGTACCGAGTTAGGTCTCCCTCACATCAGAATCTGTGTTTGACGAAGCGTGTCCAAACCAGCCAAACATGCAACCGTTTGCTGCTGCTTATATATCTGTCTATCTCTCTGCTTCCGTCTGTAGCTTCGGTATGACGGACAACTATTTTGTGTTTGTGGAGCAGCCGGTGAAGATAAACCTGCTCAAGTTCCTGTCATCTTGGAGCGTCAGAGGAGCCACGTACATGGACTGCTTTGAATCCAACGAGAGCATGGGGGTAGGCCCAGGGGCGAGGGCAGAGGGATGGCACATTTTCGCATGTCTGTGTCCGTCGTCTTATCAGCCATAACTTTATGACCACTGACAGATGAACATTGATTATCTGGTTACAATGGCACCCGTCAGTGGGGGGGGGCTATATATGAGGCAGCAAGTGAACATTTTCCTCCAAGTTGATGTGTTGAAGCATAAGGATGTGAGCGACTTTGACATGGAACCAAACTGTGATGGCTAGACGACTGGGTCAGAGCGTCCCCAACACTGCAGCTCTTGTGGGGTGTTCCCAGTCTGCAGGGGTCAGTACCTACCAAAAGTGGTCCAAGAAAGGAAAACCGCTTAACTGGCCACAGGGTCATTGAAGGCTGGCCCCTGTGGTCCGATCCAACAGAAGAGCTTCTGTAGCTCAAACTGCTGAAAACGTTCATGCTGGCTCTGATAGAAAGGTGTCGGAGCACACAGAGCGTTGCAGTTTGTCCAGTCATGGGAGAAGTCCCATATTTGGAGTTACAAATTGCAGCTATTTGATATTATCTCATATTAGAATATTTAAAATGGCTTATTTCGCATTACTTTATTACAGTGAATGAACAATGCAACTATTAATAATGTGCAGTTTGTTATTTCCAAGAAAGGCTTTCAGTAGGGAGGGAAGTGGGTATGATTGATTACATGTGACTGCCTGTACATTTCTGTTCATATATTGTGTGTGTGTGTGTGTGTGTGTGTGTGTGTGTGTGTAGACATGGTTCCACCTGGCCACTAGGGACCCAGCAGGTTATCTGAGCAGCCACAAGTTCAGAACGTCAGCATTCAACATCTTTCACCATATTAACGCCTACGAGGACCAGGGATTCATCGTGGTCGACCTCTGCACCTGGAAAGGGTGAGTGTGACCCTGCGTGTGTCCGCGCGAGTGTAACTGTCCCATCCTGACATCCCTCCCTCTGTTTCCGCAGCCACGACTTTGTGTACAACTACCTGTACCTGGCCAACCTGAAGCAGGAGTGGGAGGAAGTGAAGAAGGCAGCGATGAGAGCTCCTCAGCCCGAGGCCAGGCGATACGTGCTGCCGCTGGATATACACAGGGTGAGTACGTGCACACGCACACACACACACACACACACACACTCACATCCACACACACTGCAAGTTAGTGTAATACATTTTTACTGGTTATATAACATTCTTTTACAAACTTTTATTTAAACTAGTCAGAATTGGTTACATATATATACTATTATTGCGTACCTGTTTAAATCTATGTTTATTACTACCGGTTTATATATGTACACCGCTCAAGGAACACATCAGATCTCAATGGGGGAAAAAAAAATCATGCTGGATATCTACACTGATATGGACTGGGTAATGTGTTAGGAACAAAAGGATGCCACATCGTTTGATGGAACTGATATTAATCAACCTACAGAGGGCTGAATTCAAAGACCCCCCGAAAAAATCAAAGTGAAAAAATGATGCGGCAGGCTAGTCCATTTTGCTGAAATGTCACTGCAGCAACTCAAAATGGTACTCGGTAGTTTGTATGGCCCCCACAGAGGAGCAGATACCGGTCCTGCCGCTGGGTTAAGGACCTTCTACGGCCCTGTCCAGCTCTCCTAGAGTAACTGCCTGCCTCCTGGAATTTAAAGGGTTAAAATCCTGAAAATTATTGAATGTTTGGTAGTTTTGAGCAGGTTTGAAGTTGTTTAAGTGATTTCTGAAAAAATGCAGAAAAAAATATTGACGTATGATGATTTAATAGCAATTTTTTCGTGTGTGTACATTTTTGCCACGAAGGTGTCCAGAGGGTGCAAAATGCATCAAGAGAGTATAAAAGACATGTAAGAGTAAAAGACACTGGATTTCAAAAGATTTACTAAAAAGAAAAGTTGTAACACAAAATGATCACCGAATCAAAAAAAAAAAGTTGAGAAAAATGTACAAAAGGTTAACATCTACACTCTTTTATGTCTTAAATTCTATTTTTACTGCTTCACTGTAATTGTTGTGCATATGAACTATATGAATATATGAATTCAAGAACCTGAAATTTAACATTTTTTTAAATGTTTAACAACCAGCTGATTGTAAGGGCTCTTTGTTTTAAAGCCACAAACGTGTAGTGATCGCGACTGTTTAATCCAGTCTTAATTTAGCCTTATCCCTTTAGCTCCTCCTCATCCTGGATCACATTTTTCACATAAACCACACTTAAACTCTTACGCTCCTGTTTAAAATATACCTCAGACCAAGGTGTGCTAATGTGCCAGGTTGTGTGTATACGCATGTCTGTGTGTGTGTTTTCAGGAGGAGCAGGGAAAGAATCTGGTATCTCTGACCTACACTACAGCAACTGCTGTTCTTCATAGCGATGGCACCATCTGGCTGGAACCTGAAGTCCTCTTTTCTGGACCAAGACAGGGTAACGCACACAAAAATGCACAATTCTTATTTAGTTTTTTTGGTATTTTTCATAATAATGGCAACTTTCACACGTCATACTGTTATTCATATCATATGATATTAACAATATCAACTGTAAGCAGAAAAACTATACATTTCACATCACTATGATGCTTAGAGGTTGTTCTTGAAGGTTCATCCTTGCAGAGGCGGAGGAAGTACTCGATCTTTAATTTGAGTAAAAGTAGCAATACCACCGCGTTGAAGTGCTGCATTCATGTGTACATCACTTTTTAATGTTTCAGCCGTTAAAGGTGGAGCTAATTATAATATCTTTATGTACAACTGGATGGCTTAATCTATAATAATATATCATATATTTTGCATTAATAGTCTGAATCAGCAAAATAGCTGGTAACTAAAGTTATCAAAGAGAGTGAAAAGGACAATTTTTGCCTTGGAACTTTGTCATGATGCTTATATTTTTATATGGGTCTCTTTCGTTGGGTAATGTCTCTCTTGTTATCTCTCAGCCTTTGAGTTTCCACAGATTAACTACTCTCGGTGTCGTGGGAAGAAGTATTCCTTCGCCTACGGCCTGGGACTCAACCACTTCATCCCTGACAGGGTAGGACGACGACAGTTGGTCTCCCGGGCAGAAAGAAATCCAGGATGTGTTTGGTGACACTGGTGTTGATGTTGTTGTTAATGGAGACCGTCGGTCTGTTTGTCGTCGGCTTGCTGTAGATAGTCAAGATGAACGTACAGACCAAGGAGACCTGGGTCTGGCAGGAGGAAGGCTGTTACCCTTCAGAGCCGCTGTTTGTACCGACACCCGGAGCTGCAGAAGAGGACGATGGTAGAACACGCACACATACAAAGCTTTAAGTGAAACATATAGCTTATTGTGATCTTAAGGATTCTTTAGTCTTGTCCTGGTCCTCAGTGTTGTTATAACCCTAAATATGCAGAAACAGTATGCTAACAACAAAAAGACAAGAGACAAGTAGGCTGGAGGGACACTCCAATCCAGTAATGTATGATTGGGAAGTTCTTCTTTCAATATATTTGACTAAACCTATCACATTAAACAGTTTGAAGTGCATTGCCAGGTGTGACGACCCAGGTCGTGGGTAGCGTCTTTGTGGATGGAAAACACCAAACACCAGGGGTTCTTTCTAGAATTCGTTTTATTGGTTCGCTCGTGTGTTGCTCAATGCTCTCTCGTGGT
>JAVQJF010130170.1:0-40436 GCA_036023855.1 Gadopsis marmoratus
CCCCCCCCCCCCCCCCCCCCCCCCCCCCCCCCCCCCCCCCCCCCCCCCCCCCCCCCCCCCCCAGGCCGGAAAGGTCAATTTTCTCTATAGCTGTCATGTTTAGGACTCCAAGACAAACATCAGCATACCACTTGTGTGTGAATGATAATCAAAGAAACACAAACACCGTTGATACTAAACATGCATAAATCCACACATTGGAGCAGAGAACGATTTAGTCCATTGTAAGGGCGTCTAACCTCCAAACAAACCACGACTTTATGGGGAATTTCATATTTTGTAGGTCAATTTCCGTCTGTAATTGAAACAGTGCATTCACTGCAGAATGCTCCTTATACGTAGCAAAAATGTAGATGGCTTTCTCCCAAAGATCAGGCCCGAGGGACCAGCCCTGAAGAGGAGGAGTGCAGAGGGCTGCTATGGTTAGCGATCCAGGTTTGCCTCTTGTATGGTTAGAAATCAGTAAATTACAGTAATGACTAATTTCTCATTCCACCGTGGATTTAATAAAGAGCTGGCGATGAATTACAAATAGCGAACGGCTGAGGAAAGGCTACGTGATTATACAGAGTAATTCAAAAGTGCATTAATAAAACAATACAGAAACATTGCTAAATCATTTGAGATAAGGGCTATTTGCATAATTCATTAAGATTAATCAGACCAGGCAATCCACCACACCGAGGAACAGAGAGAGAAGACAAGAATCCAATCCCCTCGAAAGACCCTTTCTATCTACAAACAATGATACAAATCTACCCTTGGATCAGAGAATTAACCTCTGTGCACTTTACAGCCCCTGCAGTGTTGAAATAAAATCCTTCAGTCATTCACCTTTATGTGGGCTAATATTCTATTAATAATAAAAGATCTTTTCATACCATAGCTCCTCTGGGTTTTGTTGCTCTGCCATAAAAGACCTTCACAAAAGTTGAATGGAAATGTATTCTGCATGTTTGGGAACCACAGTGTGGATCTGAGGGCTGGCTGTTTGACAGTTCTGTGTGCTGCTATTGACTTTGGTGTCTCATTGTGTGCAGTACAATCGGGCCGGATGCACATGGGATGAGTTTGGCACTGGTCACGGATCACGTACTGTAGATAAGTCACCTGTTGTGCAGGCAGGGACCACCTGTAACCAGTGCAACCCTGATTCCAGCCATGTTCGCTGTCACTGTAAGCGCAGGTGTCACTGATATGGATGTGTAAAGGAATAGTTAGACATTTTGGGAACTTATTTACTTTCTTGCTGAGTTAGATGGTTTGGTTCAGTTCCTTTCAGAGAGACATAGTCACTAACTGTGTAGTTTGTTCATGTTTTTCTGAGCAAAGAGATCACATCATCACTCATACCTCCACAACGTTCAGCACTGATTCAGTCTTCAGTTCAGTAGTAAGTTCTAAGTAGCGTTCTGTTCAGTACAAAACCAGTCTATACAAGCCCTGTTTATGAGGTTAATAGCTCAACACAAAACTACTTCGGTTTTCGCGATTGTTTCTGTAGCATCTGTGGTCTTTTAATAAGCTTTTAATGTGTCACGGCAGAGCTGACAAAGGTGCATCTTATTGGAAGTGGATGACATGACTAACCAACCCTATTTTTAATGGAAGGCCAATATGAGAGAGACATTTCAGTATCTCAGAGCTGCAGCTTTCTATTTTTTGCTATTTCTATTGTTTTATTGAAGAATATGTACAATTAATTAAGAAGAAGAAAGTAGCATAACTTTAAGAGCACTAAACCGATTTGCTTCTTTGGGCTCACCTAAACCAAACAAGATAGTTGTCAGAGATTGGGAGAGACAATTTTGCTTCTTCCAAAGGAAAACAGAAACAAAACAAAATGCACATTTAGAGCTAAATCAGAAAGGGTCTTGCACTTCACAAAATGTCCACACCGAAAACAAAGCTCTCAGTTACCCAAACACCATCTGGTGGGTTTGCCAGGGCTTTATCTTGACAGGATGAATTAGTTTGAAAAACTGTCAGATACACGCAGCAAAATTAAATTTTCTCATTTCATAATGAAAGCTGACAGACTGTAATAAAAAACCGCTCGATCTCGAAAACACCCAAGATGAACTGTAAAAGCCTAGCTGGAAAAACGTTCCCGCTTTTTTGTTAATCCACTCATGTTATTCTCCCTTTTCAATATCTGGGGTATTTTTCATCCTTAAATTGGATGTTCTAATTCAGTTTGGGTCGGAGTTTGATGTTATTTCTGACGGCTGTTTGTGTTATTCTCGTCATCCGTAAGCAGTTTATTTTGAAGTGAGTTGTGCCTCTCTCTCTCTCTCTCTCTCTCTCTCTCTCTCTCTGTGTGTGCACTGCTGTGACCTGAGGCATAATGGGATTATCCTGCTCAAGGCAAGATGTAGATGCCTTGAATTCTAATATCAAAGTATTCCTCGCTGTACCTGACACTTCCTCCTCTCCCAGTGTTTCTCATGCCTGACTGGACTGGGAAGCGATTAGCCCATGAATCACAACACAGCCTGCAAGCTGCTTTGGCAAGTCGTCCACACATCCTGTTGAGGCTTCCTATGCAAAGGTTGATTTTTTTTTCTTTCTTTTTTCATTCTTTTCTTCTGTCCATTTACAAAAGCACACGTTCTGTGTGAAGCGAGTGTCAGCTAATCATACTGGGGTTTTCTGCAGCATAAAATGCTGCAGAGGAATCTGACTGAGCTGCCCTGCTCAGCAAGTTTGAGGCTGTGCAGTATCCAATAGGAACCCATGTCCAAGTATGGTGTTGACAAGACATTAGTGCTGGCCAGTGCATTTGCTCTCGCTGATCATCAGAGACACTCTCAGCTCCCACACTGCATTATCACAATGCCCTCGGGTCAGTGAAAAGGCCTGCTGTAATTTGAAAAGGAAATTATCTTTTGTGGAACTTACTCAAACAGACCTAAAAGTAGGGGAAGAAGAAGGCAGGGGTGAGTGGGTGTTTATAGGCAGGGGGAGTTGGTAGAAAGGTGAAAAATACTACTTCTTCCTCTCTTGGCAACTGGTGAACAGGTTAATGGGAGTGAGGTTTTCAATGAGCTGATATCTGTGGGCAGAGAGGGAGAGGCAGAGACACACAAAATGACATTCTGATGGATTTCTAACTGCCGTCTTTCTCCTTGGCCACTTTTTGTGGCACATTACGGTGCATTTATTTATTTATTTGCCTCGTTTCTTGACACCGAGTATTGTATCATTTTCATGCTAATGGTCAGGTTACACTACACCAGGAACAGGGCCAGGCTCAGTGCAACATTTGATGATTGAGGCGACTAGTGGATGATGTTAGTGAAATTAAAGTAAATGTCCCTCACTGCGTTGAGATGCAGCCAAATTCTTTAGCCACACCAATTGTCCACCACTTTGGTCCAGAGTGAAATAGCTCAACGGCTGTTTCATGGACTGAAATGATAATTATGAGATGGCGACACAGGAATATCAAAGAATTTCAAAGCACCCATCTTTCAATCACTCAAGCAGAAACATTCATCCCCTTAACACAGTATAAGCTGTAGCTGAAAGTGGGAAATTTGGGAATCTTTACGTGTTTGATGCCATTTGCAGATAGCTTACATCTGCATTTCAAATGAGAGACACAGAAAATTTGATTATCCACACACAGTTAAAGCAGTTTTTAAGGCTGAGAAAAACATTTTTTTAAATTTCTACTTAAGTTATATCTCGTTTGATATTTAGCATAGTTTTTCCACCAGATTTGGACCGACTGAAGTCCACGTACCACCCCGTCACAGGTCACAGCCATATGGAAGTGCACAGGTGGACCTTGGTGATTAATACAAATGATTTATCAAAGTAAATAGCTCAGGTTGCTCACTCTTCACTCTGAGCCAAAGAGTGATTTAAGAGCTGTGGCTCATGAGGTACAGAGGAACTTCCTACAACAGATGTTTCTGACTAATTATCTATTGTAGCACAGATCCCACAATCCCTCAGTTCCTCTGTTGTCTTCCGGTGGGAGCCTGGTCATCCCTGTTTCATATCCTTGGCTTGGTCTCCACTTACCTGGGGCATTCCACTCCATCTGTGAAGGGAAGTGGAAAGACAGACAGACTAGCCCGCCAGCAACATACAACGCCGTACACACACCTTTAGCTGTCATTTTCAAGTGCAAACACCCCGCTATCCTGCTGTTTAAGCTCAACGGGAGAGGAGTTATATAAAGTGCAACAGTCTACAGCTGTTATGTTTAAGTGTGCTTTGCAAAAAGCAGCTGTGGCGTGGTGCACCAGGGCTTTGATGAAGCCATGTGGTTATTTATAGAAACAGACCTTTGAGCATCTTTGCTAGTTAGGCTTTTTAAAGCAAATTCAAATTAACGCACACTTTCACAAACACAGCCTGAACATTTCAGTGAGATAAGGTCAGAGAAAAATGACTTTTAGCTGAGGTTTAGCTACTTAACATGAAACGACAGAATACATCTGGTTCTGTCAGCTGTCTACAGCGCTCCACCCTTTACCAGCGTCTTCCACTCGCACTAATGGACAAGATGGTTGAGAAAACCCTTTCCATACACAGAGAGAACTCCAGCAGCACCTTAGACAACCCAGGCCACAGCAAAGCCGAGCTAGCATGGATTAAGATATGCTTGGCTGCCTTTCGCAGTCCTGTCAATGTGGGCTCTGGCTGTGGGCCGGCACAGATCAGAAAGACGCAGGAAGGTCATCGCTGCTGGGGAAAAGAGGCAGTTAAAATATTGTCCTGACAAGATGTAGAGTGACTTCTGCAACCCGAGGCTTGTGTTTCAGATTAAACTGTGTTGGCTGATAAAAGAGGTGAAGTCAAAGGAGGTGTAAAAGGGGGACTTGAAGTGTGTTGATGCTGCCACCTTTGAATTTGCGGTCCCCTCCTCTTCATCAGTTTACATAAGAATATATGGAGGATGCATGATGAAAGATTGTTAAATTTTCTGCCACTATATAGATACAGTATATATACGTTGTTAACACATCCCATGACAGACCAACAATACTACCCTGTCAGTGACACACAGCCCCAAGACCAATTGTTCCTACTGAAGATGTAAATGCAAACGCCATTCAAACAGGAGTAAATAGTGTATTTTTTGGTGACTATTTTCAGCCGTGAATTAATAAACATTTGATGCTCTAATAAGCATTTTCAGCATGTCACCCATTACAACAATGTAGCTCACTGACATGTTTAAAAATGTTTTAAAACATTTTTTTTTTACAACAATGAATTAGATTGAATTCTATGGCACAGATGAATGCACAATATCACGATTTGGCTACACAGGGAATACTTGTTACTAGGATCAATTCATTGTTGGTTTGGCTCTTTTCATAGAAAATATTGACACCAAGAAAAACTGTATTTTAATCATATTCCATCATAATATTTAATCTTCTGTGACAACCATTGCCATCCCAGGGGACGTTTTAAAACAGATGTAAAAGTTTAATTGTTATTAGGACGTTCCGAGCCTAAAGATCTGTGTGCATGCTGCACTGAAGTAACTACTTTGTAGAACAAACATGTGAATCAGATTTCGAACCAGCTCAGCATAAATCTTCACATCTCAAATAGTAAATTTAAAACATGCAGATTCAATAGAGGTTTTGTTGCTTAAGGGAATTCTTTTGAACTGAGTAATGTTTCATGCTCCTCGCCGGTTTACCCTGACTTGTTTTCTTCCGTTATTGCTCATTAGACGTGCCAGTTATAGAACCTTCACACAGTTAATTTCTCAGTGCATTGGCAGTTTAGGTTCAGTTCTGGCATGGTCCAGAAAGGCCTCAGCAGCACTCTTCATTAGATTGGCTGATTCAGGATTGTTAGCCATTTTTAATTTCCCATTAGACCCACAAAAGCTCTATTCATGTTCTCTCTCAGGTAACTCATTAATTTGCTGTGATGCATATGAGATGGTGAGTGAGGGCCTCTTGCCAAGAGTTGGTTAGCATTTTATGCATAAAAGAAATACAGAGTGGAGCAGATGGTTGCATTAGGGACTGATGATACTAACACAATGTAGCGTGTGAATATGTCTGTGTGTTTGTGTGTGGGTATGAATAAATTACATATGCTCTATGCACGTGTATTATATTAGGATATTAGGGAGTGAGAATGTGTAGATCCCATTCTTCATGTCTTTGCTGTATCCGCATGTGTGTATGGTAAAGTCCTTCATACTCAGGTTGGTGTTTGTGAATATATGCTGTTAACAATCCACCACTGTCTCTTCAGGTTAAGGATGGATTTGCACAACTGCAAAGAATGAAAGCAAAAAAACACCGAGAGATGCATTACACCTGGCAATGTTTGGACCACAAAATAGGGCAATGCTTGCTCATGTAGACGGCACATAGTGTCAGAGAAAGTGAGGCCTAACAGAAGGCTAGGTCGGCGCCACACTGCAGGACTTCGCTTTCATTAAACTCCACGTGAAGCTCAGCACGCTTGCCTTTGTTCAGCCTGTTCTCGCCACAGTACCACCGCTTTTCACTTTGCTGTGTGCAGTTGGAGTACCACTGCACAACTAAGGAAAGTTGAGTCTGTGGTGGATGGGATAGCTAAAGTGATGAGTTTTGTTGCTTTTGCCTACTACTACTGTCAGACTGTGATCTGTACAAAATCTAAGCTGTTTACGTTACATGGATTTACTTACTAACTTGATGCTTGTTTTCCATTCATCTGTCAGTTATTTGATTATAAAATGCCAGAAATGTGTGAAAAAGGCTCATCAAATTATCTAGAGCTATAGATCTTCAAACTGCTCGTGTCCTGCGTGTGCCAACAGTCTAAAACCCAAAGATACTCTGGTGACATAAAATAGATTCGCTAATTGATTAATTTACTAATTGTTTCAGTACTATGTGGAGTAATACTGATTCCAGGAGGTTTGTGATCAGGTAGAGGACACAGGATACCAGCCAGTATATTCAATATTTTTGAATTAACTTACCACTGACATATGTCAACATATTGGCTGATATTCAAGCCTTTAAATAATGCATACGTAACTAGATAGATAAATGCACAAAAAGACAGATCAAGTCACTGGCTTATTTATGGTTGATTGAGTGATTCTCTGTTGTGCCTGTCTATTTTTTGAACATACCATAACCGTGGTAGTGTGGAAAAGCCTCTGTTAGCATTTACATGGTTTAAAACTAAAAAATCCCTTCATGATATTAATATTAGCCATAATAATGAGGTTAGCTCCATGGTATAACTCCAAAACCCGTAAATTAAAGCAAATATCATGTAAACTTGAAAGGAAATGGCGTTCAACCAATCTGGAAGAATCATGCTCTGTCTGGAAAGATAGTCTTAAAATGTACAGGAAGGCTCTCCATGATGCCAGAGCTGCCTACTACTTATATCATTAATGGAGGAAAATAAGAACAACCCCAGGTTTCTGTGCAGCTCTATTGAGCCATTTATTCCTGTAGATGTCAGTTGTAACAACTTCATGAGCTTCTTTAATGATAAAATTATAAGTATTAGAGACAAAATTCAGCTCCTCCTGCCCTCAGCTGGTATTGACTCATCTTCAAACACAGGAATCAGTGAAACAACTGTAAAACCTGATATACATTAACCTGTTTTTCTCTCATCACCTTTCATCAACTAACTTCAATGATTTCTTCATCTAAGCCTTCAACATGTCTCTTAGACCCCATCTCAAATAGGCTGCTAAAGAAATGTTACCATTAGTTAGCACTTCTTTACTAGATATGATCAATCTGTCCTTATTAAAAGGCTGTGTGCCACAGTCATGTAAAGTAGCTGTAATTAAACCTCTTCTTATAAAGCCTACTCTTGATCCAGGGATTTATCAAACTAGAAACCAATATCTAACCCTACCTTTCTCTCCAGGATCCTTGGAAATCAGTTGTGTGACTTCCTACACAACAATAAGTTGTTTGAGGATGTTCAGTTTAGAGTGCATCACAGCACAGAGACAGCACTAGTGAAAGTTACAAATGACCTTCTAATTGCATCAGATACAAAACTTGTCTCTTTACTTGTCCTGTTAGATCCTAATGCTGCATTCGATACCATTGACCATCCCATTCTATTACAGAGACTGGAACATTTAATTGGCATTAACGCCACCGCACTAAGCTGGTTGAAGTCCTATTTATCAGATCGATATCAGTTTGTACATGTTAATGATGAATCGTCCATGCACGCCAAAGTTAATCATGGAGATCTGCGACAAGTAGTACTAATACACTCGTATCCATTTTCCAAGGTTAAAAAACAAATGGTAGAAATGTTCAAATCTGTCACGTGTTAAAAGAGGAAAATGCTACTGCTACATCATTCTCCATTGTTTAATTGAAGAGATGAAAGTGTTGATCTGTGATATACGTGGTGGTCTTACTCTGAGATCCAGAGATTGATTAGTCCTTTCTCCTCTCTGCCTGGGGATTTGCGGTATTTTCTTCATTAGAGTAAAGTTCTTGCTGAGGAAACATCACTATCACTCTTGACTTGGAAAAAGTGTTTTTGGGCTAGTGTGCATCACAAACCTGGAAGTTGTAATTACACAGTTTGGCCACTATATCAAATTGGCTTCAAAGCCCAGCGCAGTTCCTGGGGGCGTTTTTAAAGATGTCGTCTTAGGCTCTGGTAAGTTTTGATGAGCATTTTTCATTATTGTCTTGCATTTTATAGGCTAAACTATTAATCAAATAATCAAGAGGGAAAAGGTCAGTCTTTTAAAAATGATAATGAAAACATAAATTGCAGCCCTTATTTCATCATGATTGAACACTGAACCAAAAAAAAGTCAAGATCAAGGTTTTAGTCCCTCATCACACTTTCTCCTTCCAGTGTAATAAAATATCCTGTGGTCTTTTACTTCAAAGTATCTGCAGGAAACAGAAAGAACCAAACTATAGATAAATAGGCAGTCAGCAGAATCAGATGAATTCGCTGAAGTACTCAACCAGCTTGCAAAAAACATCTAGCTTTGTCATCATAGCATCTGCTCATATTAAGGAAAATAAGGCCACTGGTGGGTTCTCATGCTTTAGCAACTGGCAGCACGCAGCCTTTTAGATAAATATGCCCTGTATCCCTTTGGAAAGATCTATATTTCATGAGTACATTTAGGTTTGGGCTCCATGTTTATCTTGTCAACAGTTAACAAAGCTGTCTGAAAGTCTTCTGCGCCCTGCGGTATCCCTTCACATCCCATTGTGTGCCCACATGATGCCTGCCTCGAAGACTCGGACATGTCTCAATAAAAGGCAACGGAGAGTTTAATAAGAATGGATGTCCTTCATTTTTCTTTAAAAGATGGAGGGAATGGCCTTTGATCAGTACAAGACTCCACCGAGGATTTTATTGTGGCAGCTACAAAGGAGGACAGGCCAGGGGTACCTCTTGGAAATATTCAGGCAGAACCCTGCTTTGTCTCGGGATTGATTGGGTGAGCGTTTGTCTCCATAGAGAAACAATTTTTCTATCTTGCCATGAGCGTATTATTGTGTCTAAGGCTGAGTCGCTCTGCCTTTGTGGCAAGCCAGACAAGAGTGCGTAGTACCGATGAGGTTAATGGTAACTCAGATACCTTGAAATTGACACTTATACTCGGCCATCAGTACTTTTCAAGTGCAGCAAGGTCGAGCTGAACCCTTTGGCATGTTTCCATCATGGTGAGGAGAGACAGATGGCACAAATGTGATAAATGTGACAACAATATTCAGCAGCTTAATCAACCTATTAGGGAGTTTTGAAATATTATTAGGGAGAGAGGAGGTCAGAAAAGGATGGGTGGCAGGCAAAATATCTTTATGGTAATGGAGAAATTTATATTGCCGTTTTATGTGAGACGTCTAAGATTAATTAAAAAAAAACTCACATGCAGAGAAAACAAACCTGTTTCAGTTATTATTTTTTCCCATCAGTCAACTAACTAAAATTACTAATATGTTAGGGCTGCAACTAACGATTATTTTATTTTATTTTCATTGATCGATTAATCTGACGATTATATTCATGATTAGTCTAAAATGTCAGATTCTTTGTTTACTATTAAATGATGGAAAATTCCAATTCCTAATTTTGCCATACATTTGGAAACAATCATTATTGCATTAATATATTAAGGTTCATTTGAATGCACCATATAAAATTATTTTTTGTTATTAAAATAGATCTCCACTGATTTAGTATTGAACTCCTATAACATTCACAGACTCACAGTGGAAGTTCTTTTTTATTCCATTAATTCTTCTTCCTAGTTATAACGTCACATCCTACATTTCCCACAATGCAACTCGGCCGCTGATAGTTCTGTCAGAGATTAGGGTGTGCTATGCTAGTAGCGGCTAATGTAGCCTTGAGCCTCTAGCCTCAAGCAGAGACGAGGAGCGGTCTGCAGGTCTGGTAAGCTTACTATTAAGTATATATTATAACTCCACTGTCAAATTTGTAGTCGTCAGCTCCAACCGACGCTGACTCAGGTGACGTCATTTGAGGCATTTATCAGTCTTCACTCTGGAGCCTCAAAAATCGTTATACAACTTTATTTCGCATGTGCAGTATAACTCCCCAAGACCTGTAAACAGACTTTGATGTGCAAAGTCTGTTCCCCTTCAAAGGTGAAACCAAGGGGAGGGGTCCAAAGAAAATATTAATAACTTTGAGGACGGTCTTGCTTTTTTCCCCCATCACAAAAATGTTTGTAGAGTCCCTCTAGTCAAGCTCTCATGGAGGACTGACTATAATAATAACAGCAGTTATTATACATCACGCTCAATAAATAATGGAGGTTTTTAATTTCATGTATTTTTAGCTCGTTTGGGTCATTAAAGCTTCGTCAAGGTGCTTTATGATGCAGCCTGCCTGACTTTCTTTTTCCCTTACCCCCTCACCACCTGCTGTTTCCCCACCTGTTCCTGCAACCTCCACGTCTCTCCTGCTCCCTCATCCCCACCAACACCCTCCTCCCTTATCCTCCTCCTCCACCAGGTCTTTTGGCTCTGCACCACTCCACCTGCATTCAGCACAGGTCCCAAGGTGCACGGGCATCCTCCGGTTTGTACATCCATGCCGTTCGTACTCTCTGCTGCACCACACTGCAGTCATTTTTTCCATACTGCTACAACCAAACCTCGATTACACGAACAAGGGCAGGCAAACCCCCAACCCCCCTCGCATCCTTCCATTCTCTCCATCTGTTTTTCTCTCCTCTTCTAACTCTCTGTGGTAGTTAGCGTTCTTCCCTCACTCTCCATCTCTCAATGACCAGTCCTTTTACCCCTCCTATCACCATCTGGTCCTCTCAATGTCCAGACTCATTTTGCTTCTGTTTGGCTTCCCTTTAATACATATACTCTCTCCCATCTCCCCCCCCCCCGCACCCAAACCATCTCCCTTTCTCTCTCTCTCTCTCTCTCTCGGCGTCTCTCACTCTCCCTCTGCCCAGCAGCATCCTTATTCTAAGCAGCGCTGCAGCAAATCTCTACCGCCTTTCTCCGTTTCCCCTGTCGATAAGGAGATGGAATTTTTATCAGTGTTAATAAAAGCCTCTATTTTTATAGCCTGTTGAAAGAGCATGGCCTCATCTTTGCATCCTCTCGCCGCTGTTAATGTGTGAGAGTGTGAAGAATGATTGTGTATGCGTGTGTTGTGCTGAAGCTATACAAATATACAGAATGTGTGTTTGGGTGTGAAAGGAGGTCTAAAAGGGCAAGCCAAGGAGAGCAGGCGTGGGTTGAGTCAGTGGAGTTGCTCATTTTGCAAGTTATATCTAAAAATTTTGTTGTCAAGTGATTTTTTTTTAATTGTTTGATTGACAGTTTGCTGACATACTGTAGAGCTGGGACGAAAGCCAACAACCTGAACTCAGCTTGAAGCTTGGATAAATCTTGCACTTGCACTGGCCAGGTGCACTCACTTGCAAAGGAAGGTAGAAAGTTGAAAAATACATTGATTGAAAAGGAGAAACATCTGCAGTGGAGACGGCAGCAAATTTCACTGAATACTCACTGTACTGGTATAAAGGTTAGCAAGAACTTGCAGCATAAACAAAAGGAATATGGCATTGAAAGGTGTGTCAGCTACTTAAATGAAAAACGTTAAGGTGCTGTGAAAATCACATTTGAACACCTCACGATATACAATGTCCCCTTTGAAAGACTTGTAATTTGAAATGCTATTATTACAAGTTGAAAGACTCAGAATTACAAATGCTAACCAGCGATGTCAAGTCGACTGTGCAGCTGATTTGGACCAGGAAAGAAAATGAATAGTTGCATGCAAATGGAGATGTATCCATTTTTCTCTGCACTCTGACTGCAATTTTAAAAGGAGCATAACGGTGGCAAGCAGGTGTTGGGCGTGATTACAAAGTGAATGTTAGCATAATCTAATTAAACTGATTTCATGCATCTTGACGCAGGTGAAACTGACTTCAGTAAGCTCTCCTGACAGGACAAACGTACGGTTGTACATGTGTAATTTAGCCACGACATACCAGATTGCAGTGCTATTAAGTGAGTGATGGGAAGGTTTGCATGTGTGAGAGAGCAGTTAGAAGAAGCATGTTTCTGATTTGATAAGAAGTGTAGAAATGGTTTTCAGTGTTCGTGGTGTAGTTGATGTGGGGGCGTGTGCTGTGTCAGTGCCAGTCGTTTTGTTTTACTCAGTTTACTGACAACACTGACTCATTGCTAGAAATCACACCACCTCTACTTACATATGACACTTTGTTGTCTTACTCGGGTTTTCCACTATAAATGTGATTTTAGTGTTCCGAAATAGCATTTGTTTGGTGTCTGTAAGCGGAGTCAGAGGTTTGTGTAGAACTATTGATCATTCCTATATTATATTTAAATGGGAATCTTACACATAAAGGTCAGTTTATTTACTGGGAGTACTGAAAACAGTGGCTCTGGAGGAGTTTGAGAAAAAAACCCTGGAAATGTCATCAGGGGATATTTTGTTTTAAATGTGCTGTGGGGGAAGAAGTACTCAGATGTTAAGTAAAAGTAGCATTGCCACACTATAGATTTACTCCGTTACAAGTAAAAGGCATGCATTCAAAAAGCGTTATCATCAAAATATAATTTAAGTACTAAAAGTGCTCATTATGCAGAATGACCCGTTTCAATTCCCTAACGAATACAACCAAAATATGTTGAGTGAACATTTTGCAACTTGGCAGATACTTTAATTAAAATGTTTCCTAATTATGTTGCTGGAAAAACTGAAATCGGATGGCATTATGTTTCTCCCAAAATGTATTTGCTGTTGCAAATTGGTAGTAAATAACATAATTTCTAGGAGACAGTGTTGGCTGCTTCAATCTTGTGAGTTCCCCAACTTTACGCAGTGTAGTACTGAATCACCGGTTACTTCCTTTAATCACTGAACCTTAATCACTGTCAATCATCACTATAATAGTAAAGCGTGTATTGTGTATCTTTGTGCGCTGTGTTGCAACTTTGCACTCATACTATCAGTTTGTTGAATCTTTGCACTTTAAGCTCTGCAGGATGCTGCTGTGTATTATTGTGTACTGTTTATTGTGGGTGTCTGCCATGGGAGTTCTTCCGTACTTGCGTTCACTTTGACAGTTAGGGCAAAATGCTACCTGGATGATGTTAAAATGTCGAGCGTGTAACGCTGGACACTTCTCAACCTCATGGCCGCAATCTTGGCCACATAACGCGGTTGCGAACAACGCACTAAAAGTAAAAGCATGTTGATTTTTGTTCATTTTTAATAAAATTGAAGTCAAGTGATCAGACAAGTCGGATATTTCGGCGGGCGACAATCGTGGTCAAATGCAGGTGATAACGCTCTGCCCGGTTGCAAGGCATTAAATAGAAGAAGCTGTCACATGTTGCAAGCAAGCAGTCCAAGCTGTAGTATATGCAAGAAACCAAACCGAGTTACAACAGGGTGAAAACCGAAATGAAGCAACAAAGAACAAAAGAAAGGAACTGGTATAAATAGACAAGGGACAAGGGTCAGGTGAACACTGGAGAACAGGTGAATTTAATCAAAGATACACAAGGGCAGGAACTGAACAGACAGGAAGAATTTCAAACTAAAACAGGAAACACAGACAACAACTCACAGGATGTAACAACAAGACTACCCTGACAAAATTCACACGCATGTAAGTACACAGTGTACACAGTGTACACAGTATACAGAATTGTACTAACGGAGGTATCCAAATTGAGACAGCATAGGTCTATAATAGCCTATTTATTGGTTTTAAGTTTGTTTTTATTGTGTGTTCAATTTTGAGCCAATAATGCAAACCATTTCTGTTTTGATACAGCAAATATGTGTGGCATCGCCAAATAGTGTGGATTTTGAAGCGACTTACTGGGAAATTGAAAGGAAAATTAATTTCTTCCTAGTTTTGCCCTATTCTTTTCTTTTCTTCTTCTTGGACTTATCTCTGCCAATTTCTATGCATTTTAAATGTCTTATTTGAAGCACATTGTGTTTTCTTCATGCATGAAATGTACTATATAAAGGTTTTTCTTGCCTTGCCCTATCTTACACTGCCCTACAACCAGAAATATTTCCTGACAGTACAGAGAGCACAGCTCCTACACAGAGGTAATACAGACAACGGAAAGGAAGAATATCAATAGAAAGGCACTTTTGCAGAGAGAGGGAGAGACTACCAAGTGCGTGGGAACATCACAACCACATATCAGAAAGAAATTCTGTCTCTCTTCAAATTGAGATTACTTATACACCACCGCTTGTTCTTGGGCATAAATGACTTGTTACTGAAGATTTGTATCCACCCCCTCCATCCCCTCCTGTTGCCTCCTCTGGTTTTTCCTGAAAATGTCTCATTGAGAATACAGCACGTCCTTAGAAATAATCACACGTGAGCGAAGCAGCAAAACGGAGCTTCTTTTTTGATTGTTCTTCAAACAGGAGATGATCCCAAGGTATCTTTTGCCTTATTCCACCATGCCCTGAGAGTTATTGATAATATACACTGACTTTGTTTTTATTTACGTACGGAACAAGAAGTCCCCCCCCCCCCGCTCTGTCCCTTTAGCATCTCCTCAGCAGCCGCAGCAGGATCCGCTTGGCTCTGATCAGTGTCACTTGGCTGTTTATGCATTCCACTTGGGACTCCGCTGCACCCTAAAGTAAAGCTCCTTTCATGACACCACGCTGTCAATTAGGAGTATCGAGCTGCTTTTATTTCCACCCTACGTCAGCTGAGTTGGTGGGGGTGTTCTAGAGATCGCTCCCCCCATCTGGTCTCCATCTGTAATGAGACAGACCATCAGAGGTCTCTTGCTCATTCGAGGTTTAACAGCCCACTTCTGTATACTAACACAGAAAATCTCTCCATATGCACATCTTAGATACATCCTCGTCTTACACAACATCGTCGGCACAGTCTCAATTTCCAAGTCAGCTTTTCCATGAAACCCCCTCTATCTGTCATTACACACATTACTACACAGTCAGCTGGGAGGTGGAAGTGGAATTGGTCGGATCATACTGATGGGCAGCCAATGTGGGTAAATCTCACTTAAATAGACGATTATTCAAATCAGCGTATTCCCCAACTCTCCCGTGTGGGCTGACACTCATACACCACCTCTGACATGTGACATCTTAATCCATTTATAGTGACCTAAAAAAGAGTGACGACAACAGCACAGCTACGTGCTGCTTTTACAGCGTGCTGCACATTGCTTTGACACGCTCAAGCCCTCAAGTGTCCTTTATGAATATTTTAAAATTTGCACGATTCCAATCTGTCAGCGGAGATTACTCAGTAGTTATTAATTTTAGCACACTTGCAGATACCATTTGAAGTACAGAAAGCAAGTCTTTTCTGAAATATTGGCTGGTGCATTGGCTTTTCTCTTAATAAATGAAGTTTTCAATCAAATTGATTCATGTTTTCAGCGATGTCCTTTATTGCCATGAGAAGGCAAGGCCATCTGTGTACAGAGAACAGCCTCACTGCAGTCATTCCACAATGATGCAGTGGAGGAAATAATTCACTGTCAGAAAACAGGAAAAATAGTGAGCACATCCCTCATTGAGTACTTCCACTCAGTGTACTTGCACTCAACACAAGTGTAGGGCTGTTTGGAGGACATTTGGCAAGTACAATTATTTGTTTTCTTCTCAAGAGGTAGAAGAGAAGATAGATACACGCTTAAATATGGAGATAAAGCCAACAGCTAGCAGTTAGCATAGCTTAGCATAAAGACCGGAAACAACTAGCCTGGCTCTGACTGAATGTGACAAAATCCGCTTTCCAGCACCTCTAAAGCTCAATAATTAACAAGCGATTCTAGATGCCAATTAGCCTGACATTTGGACAGAATTACCATTGTATTCCCCTTAACATTGTGTTCAGTTGGTCGTGTTAGCTGATTTCTTGTTGGGAGGGGGATTATTTTGTTTTGTTCTATCTAACCGATCATCATCATGCCACTGATGCCATTTACAGTTGGCATGCAAGCTGCTTGCTAGAAGCAGTTAACTTTGGTTAACTAAAGGTCCGCTCCATTTGCTGCTGTGTAGAAAAAAAGGCAAACCGAGGGCACGAATTGTGAATCCGAGGACACGGATTACAAAACAAGAGTGCACGGATTACACAAAGGTTTTATTTTTCCACCATATGACCCCAGAGGGGCTCCGTAGAATCATGCAGCATCAAACGAAATATAACAAAATTAGTTTTATATGAAATTTCATTCATTTACAGTATTTCACCACTTTTATTTAATCTGCTTTTTTAGGATATAGAGGGAAGGAACAACATTGACCCACGTTTTGTCTTTATTTGTTGAACTAGTAATGTATTTTCTGCTACTATTATAACCAAAAAAGTTCAGAGAACAAACATTTCTAATTCATCACAGCATTATGTTGGCTTATTCAGTCTAAAAACGTATTCAGTAACAAAATTAACATAAGAAAACTCACTGTTCACTTATAAATATCACTGGTGAGAACAAATAAAGTCATGATTTCATAATAACAAATTCTTGTGACTGTTGCTTTTCGTAACCATGGAAACATGAAGAAAATTGGATTTTAAAAAGCTAAAAAAAAAGCAGGTCAGTGTTATGGCAATGCCAAAATCTGGTGTCTGTAAAAGATGAAGACTGAAATCAAAGCAGTTTGAGTATTAAACTGGCAGCGATGATGAAGCCAGACCAGCCTCACTGAGGCACCACCTAATCCTCGTTCTGAGCCAATAAAAAACCCTGGAGAGGTTTGTTAAAGGGTATTTACAACAAAATCTGTCAGAAAATTAACATTGGTGTATTTAGGATATTTGACATGATAAATGTGCTGATGATGTTTAGACACTAAAATATATGTCATCATCTATATACATAATTATATATAGAAAAGAAACCAGTGTCTTTGCTTTTGACCCATTTCCAGGAGTTTCCCCGCAATCGAATGAGGGTATGACAGTGTTGCCTGTGAGCTAACATGCCAAATTCAGCAAATGCAAACTGCAGGCCCATTTTCTAGACCACTCATGCTGCACACAGCCCCTTTGGTCCTGCTGCGAATTGATGGGCTGTGTGGAGGCAGGGGCGGGGCGGGTCGGGGCTGACAGATCTCAAATCAGTAGAAAGACAATTCCTATTGATCTGGCTAAATCGGTGGAGACAGAAGCAACCCATTCGCAACTCTGGCAAATCTATGGATCCTCCATTGGGCTCTGACCTACATTACGATGACAAGTAAACACAACTTCAGAGGACACGTCTTCAGTCTCTGCCTTCTGCTCTCTTCCCATCTTCTCCTCTCTGTCCCAGTCCCACCCACCGCTGCTGCATCGGTCCCCCTCCCCGCAGTGTGGAAAAGCCACGTTTGTGCTAACAAGATTAATTAAAAAGTGGCTGTAAATGAGAAGTCTTATTTTGGTATTTTGTAGCTGCGGGGCTCTTCTTCCAGCTCTGTGGTGGTTTCCGTTGAAGATGATTAGGGTTGTGCATTGTCGCATATTTTTGCATTGCCCACTATTGCGGTGGAGTCATTGCTGCTACATTTAGGGGATAATCAGCATTTGTCCTCGAGCGCAGAAATGCGTCTCTTCCTTTTGTTATTTCTGTTTGAGGTTTTTTTTGGACGCTCTGTCAGGGAAGACGTGATACTCGGGCTGCACTCACCCACACAGACATTAATGTACAAGGTCAGAGTGCTGAGCTTAGTTCACGCACTTTCAGTACTGGGAATAAACACAAGAGTGTCTCACTATACCCCCAAGTACGTAAGTGATGAGTCAATGGATTCAAGTTTGAGTGAGATGTGTTGGTTGTCTTTGACTTCATTTGCACCAAAGTGTGCGACATATAGTATGTGAGTGTGCACACACACGCACGCACAAACAAATGTAGACCTTGTGATTCCTTTTCATGCAGCGCTTCTGAATAGATGTGTTTCCATGACAATCTGCAAGTTGATTAACCTTTTAATGACATGAAAGAATGAAATCAAAATTCAGGCTGAGTAATGGCCACATTTTTATTCTGGGAAAAAAAATCAGGGACTCCAGAAAAATATGTAATAATACTATTGTATACTGTATAAGGCTACCTGGGGTATATACAAGGAATGTATTGGTGTTTATTTTGATTTAAACATGAACAAAAATCTAAGTAAAAAACAAATTCCAGGTGCAAATCAGATTTTAAAAATTTTCTTTGCAGCACAAATACACTTCAGTTTAACTGTTCCTTTTTTAACTTACTTAGATGGACTCTGATGCATAATTAGCACTTCATTTGTATTTTATCCCACTTTCTCTTCCCTTCCCTTCTTTTACCAGAAGCATTGTCTGAGCTGTCAACGCTGCAAGAGAACCTCGTTTAACTTTAACGGAGATGATAAGTGTCTGCAGAAGAGAACATTACTTGGATGCTTGGGGATGTGAAATCAGAGTAAAGCTATGTTTAAACCGATTTGCTTTTCAAACAAAACAAATAAACCCTGGGTACTTTTACGGAAAAATTACTTAAAACTGAGGGGAAAAAAACAATGCAACCATGAGTTTTACATTAAAAATGTTTGAAATAATAATCTCATCATAAATAAAGGTCACTGCAAGTAATTCAAATGACATATATGAAAAATAATCTGCACGTGTTCCCAACATCCCAGCTTCTTCAATAGCTGCAGACCAGCATTTCTGACCTCAATCATAACGACCGTTCTCACTAACCTGTCACAGTTTGACTCTTTGACCTCTTGCAGTTCCTTTGAGAGCAAATTAGTCGGTGACACCAACATGAGCAGATAGTTTGTCCCAGAAAATCCAGACACGTCTTGCTGCTGTGTCATGAGTCTGTTTGCTGACTGAAAGCACAACTTCATCTACTTTTTCCACTTGACTCTTTTCCCACAATTTCTGATCATCAACCAAAACCGCGCCGTTCATTTCAAATATGCATTTGTAGATTTTTTTGCCAAAATGCATTCATTTTGTAAATACAAAAGTAATTCAGACATTTCTAGATATTTGCCAGATGGTATTTCGTAGCACAGAGTTGATGGAATCAAAATAGTCAACAAGTAACTCAAGTAGCAAAACCATCTCACATGGTGGATAGCAAATTTATAGTAAAATTCATAAAAACCTTCTGCCTTGGCAAGCATGAATGAACAACAGTTTTGACTTTTTTATGTCATGTTTGAAAAGAAAATGGTCTCTCCACGAGAGAAAGGTGACAAACCAATGCCGAAATGTGCCAAAACTGGCTTGACTTCCTATTAATCCTTCACCAGAGATCAATTATGAAGCCAGTCATTGGTGATTCAAGGATCCACCATCAACACCAATGTCGAAAGCAAACAAAAATGTCACCTGTTAAATCAAGAAATCACATCAGAAAAAGGGCACAGTATCTCCTTTTGGTCTTATTTTGCCAGAAACAAATCAAAAAGTATCCTGACCTCTTCTACCAGAGTTTGGTTGTCCTCCACCTCCTGCTGTTCTCAGGGCAGCGCAGCATGGGTGATTGGCAGTTTGCTGCCCACCACAAGGGAGGAAAACAGAGTGAGGAGGTCTGTCTTCAATCCATAACACCCAAGTACTCATCTGACCTGAAATCATTCCTCTGGGAGACTTAACTTATCTTCATTTCATCCAGTTTGGGGTAACTCCAACATATTGTTGTTCACTGACATTGTTCACAATCCGATTTAAGCAAACATAGTTGTGGTGCGACAAAGATAAACAGATAACCAGACTGGAGACCAGTGGAAGCTCTGAATTTAGCAATTGTTTGTTGTATTTTGGTGAAAATATGGGTGTTTGGAACATACTGAGCATACACATGAAGTAGGGTCAGGCTGCAGGAGTGGTTTGAAAACGTTTCTATTGATATTTTATTTGCCCTGAACCTGGTTTGTAACTGCAATCAATTGTAGCTGCACTGAAGCCAAGCTGACCACAGCTCAGCTCAGATACACAAACCTTTCAGCGCCACATTTTATATTATATTTAAAATAATTTGTACTGTGTATTTGCAGACAGATATGTAAAGTGTTCGGACT
The DNA here is from genome assembly GCA_036023855.1 of Gadopsis marmoratus. Lineage (NCBI taxonomy): Eukaryota > Metazoa > Chordata > Actinopteri > Centrarchiformes > Percichthyidae > Gadopsis > Gadopsis marmoratus. The sequence continues at coordinate 20,545 of JAVQJF010130170.1, forward strand.
GTCACACGTGTCACACTGTCTTCGCACACAGCATGTGGAGTTACAATGTCCCTCCACCTACACAATAAAATATAAATTTAATAGTGTTAAGATCGACGCTGTCAGGGTTCATATAAATAGACATGGATATTAACACTTGAAGGTTTTATCTGTGTGTGCAGCTTGTCACTTTCAAATCTAGTTCTCTATACGTATCTGCAAAGTGACTACTTCCAGTACATTGACTGCACTTGGCAGGGAGACTGATTCTGCTCTTGATTATTTTTGTTGTTGATGCTGCTCTCCTGGAGTGGTTGGGTTGTTTCAACAGAGTGTCAATGGTTTAATGAGTGAGTAAAGTGGTAACTGGTAAGATTGTGTTATTTATTTATTTGATGTCTTCGGTGCTAAGCGCTCGTTGCTGTGGTGTGTTCATTTTTACTTTGCAATTCACAGAGATCATGTGTCAGTTTAACAGTTAGGCATGCACTGTGCTGTCTTTATCTTTACACTTTCCTGTCTGAGTTTGGCACAGCGGCACTTTTTTTTTTTGTCATTTCAGCCAACGCTGTCAATGCACATACATATAACTGGCCAGTTCTTCCATTTTTTCTGTTGCTTCTTCTGAAAAGACACTTAATTTCCTGCATTACAGATAACTTTTCTCGGTCTTGTGTCCAAACCTGCACAACCACACTGCTCTACGCATCACAGTCCTGGATGGCTATGCTAAGGATGCTGGCATTTAACGCTCGCAAAGCTCTGTATTAAGTGGTTTATATGAAACAAACTCAGCAGAGGGATGGTGAACTTCTCAGTGACATTTCAGGAAATGTCATTTTCTTGTCAGGCATGTGCTACCCATGCTGAGATACTCATTCATGCATTATATTTTGTTGCTTTCGGCCACTTGGGGCAGTAATAAGCACAAAGGTGCTGTGCAGGACCAATAAAGCATCCAGTCCATAAGCAAGGAAGAAGTTATGTACCATATTGTATTTTTCTAGAAATTATTGCAACTAAATGTTGTTTTCATTTTTGGTTAATCTGTATATTATGTTAAATTGCAAATCATCGCTTAATCATTGAGGATATTAAAATATGTCAAGCATGAAAAATGCCAATCACAACTTTCCAGAGCCCAAGATGATGTTTCCTAAACATAAAGGTGTTCAGTTTAAATCATGTAAAACTGTGAAAAGCTGGAAATTCTCACATTTGAGACAATCTTGTGTCACTTTAAAGCTAAGAAATAGTTGATTATACATTTTCTGTTTGACTAATTGATTAACCAACCAATTAGCTATTTTATTTCACCCTTGCTTTAACAATGTAAATGTCTGTCTCCTATGCCAATAAAGCCCTTTTGAATTGAATGCTAAGCTAATAACTAATCTGTCTAGACTAGATTTGCACTTTCACCTGATACAGAGCTTTGCGAATGCAGAATGCCAGAATCGAGTGCTTCCCTCCAATACGTAGACGTCACATGTAAGACAGTATTGATCCTGGCAAGTGTCGTGTCTTGATCTGTTGCCCGTGTTTCATGTTGTTTTGTCCCTGCTCACAGATATTAGCGCTGAGGAAGTGGGCTAAATAAATGGCAACTTTATAGTGCAGCAAATTTAATGTAGAATCATTAGATCCCAGAGAAGAGTGATGTCTGTCCATTACAAAATAAGCAGAGAAACACTCTGAGTAGACATTCCTTGTAGTCCTGTGAGATTTGTTCAAAATGGAAAATGATTACTTTTTGCATGAGCACACACTTTCATTTTGACGGTGATACATTTCTTAAATTAATCATCACTGTTTCAATAGACAATGCTGCACAGATCTCACCGTACTTTCTTATTTTGGGAAATCAACTAAGGATTTCTCTACCAGACCAATCTGTCATATACAAGGCTGCTATCTGACTCTCAGGCTTACATTGTCTTTAACCGGATGGGTATTACTGTAAAAACCCTTTATTGCATGATTCTCCAGTTCAGGGTCAGTTTTAAAAAACGCATTTAAACTTGCCAGTCATATCTGACTAATCTGATAAACATTATGCAAAATCTTTTTCTGCCAAAGTCAAACTACAAGTCTAAAAAAAAAAGACCTGTTTATCATGCTGCATAGTGCAGAAGTTGATATTTACATGATTCTAGCACATTATAGGTATATTTTTCGGGCTGATTAGGGTAGTGTTATTTTAGATGAAGCTATGTGAGAACGTATTAACAGTTGAACTTGTGGAGATGGGAATCTGACTGAAATAAAAAATCTATATAATAATGATAATAATCTAAGTGAGAGTTGTTGCCGTTGAGACCAAATTCTGTTATCCTTCTTTGAACTCTTGTTTGCCTTGTCACTCTGAAAGTGAAAGTAAAAGTTGAAATCAAACATATTTTGATTGAGTCACAGTGTTCATATAGTCTGTGTTGGCTGTCGTGCCCGAGAGCCACCATGCTATTCCCTCTACTTGCAACAGAATATTGAGGTCACATTCAAAACCTATGCTATCACCCCATTAAAAGTCTAAATTTTGAATGAGACATGCAAAATTTGGCTTTGGGTGAGTCACTCAACAAGGAACTGCTTGTAAATTTCCATTGAAATGGTGGCGACATCGAGGTTTGACATTAGCCGTCAGCTGATAGTAATAATCTGATGCGTTATTTTCGAAGACAGGCTTTAAATTGGAAGAGCTCCTCTGTTCTTACCTGGAGGATCATAACAGGATTGGCTTCTCGAGAGAAGGCTACATCTCGTTCTGGTCATGTGGTCATTATTTATCCCCAGCGGCAACACACACACACACACACACATAGAATGCGCTAATAACAAACACTACGACCCATCTTTGACATCAGTTTATAGCTGACAGAAGATGTGGAGGTGAAGAGGTCGCTCATTCCCGAAGGAGATTGCATCCTGGTAGCTAGATTGCATTTGATAGTTCAAGGCCTCATCCTATTCCATTACCAATAAGCACAGAAGTAGGACAAATCAAAGTAATCCTGGCAAGGTAACCACAGAGGCCAGCAAAACTCTGCGACAAGCTGCAACAGCTTGCACAAAGGGAGTCTGTGGCAAAAATAAAATCAAAACAAAAAAAAACACAGATGAAGCAGAGGTCGAGATATTTAAATGTGAAGCACAGCTGCGGAACATGACAGGCTTCACTGTGCAAATGAAAGTGATCTGTTACGGGGATGTCAGAGTGGGACTGACAGCGGCGGACTGACACCGAAGAACGTCCCCACAGCAAACAGATACGATCAGCCAGATAGAGCAGATTGACAGCAGATGTTTGATGGGCTAAGCAGCGTTGTCGGGGGGGCAAAGCAAAGGCAGGTAAAGAATTACAGCACAACAGTAACACTGTGATTAACTAGCATCCACACAATGCAAGCTCCAAATATGCCAAAGCTTAACACAGCAAACAATGCGGCGTACACCCACACTTAAAGTACTGTATTGAGAACAGAAAAAGCTCGACTCGCCCACACAGTGGGCTTCGTACACATGATCTAAATGCATGATTTGTCTCTCTTTCTCACAACTCCCCCTTCCTAGCGCCTCTCACATCACTCTGGTTGCACAGACACACATAACAGAGCTCCCTCTTAACAAGATAAGAAAAATTGTGAGTAGCAGAGATACCAAAAAATTGAAAAGTCAAGACAGCAGAACATCAAACATCCCCCAAAACTCTCACACACACACACACACACACACACATACTCAGAGATGGAAAAATGTAAGATAAAGGACTCACCCAGAAGAGGAGGTTGAAGAAGACCATTCCATATCGCAGGGCCATCATGCAACCCTCAGCCATCCTGCAGCGCCGCAGTTCTAGGAGGAATATGAAGGAGAGGTCCAGGTAAAACACCACATACTTCTTCCCCTGGGTGTAGCGCCCCTTGGACGTCTGCGGCCCCTTTGTCGTGTGGAAGCCAAACGCAAACGGCGGCCGCTTGTACTCAAACTCTCCACTGAAGCGGTGGAACCCAGAAGTGAACGGCGGCGTGTCGGGCTTGCTGTCCAGAGACGGACTGCGCCGGTATGGAGTCTCATCTGTGCTCGAGCGTCTCATTGTGGAGGCTGAGTGAGCCTTTAAGAGTCACTGTGTACTTCAGGTCTGAGCAAAGTCCACAATGAGGGACCAGAAGTTATTCCACTGGGGACTGACAGATGGATTTCTGCTATGTTTCAACCTATCCCCCAGTTTAACTCAAAATAACCCTATCAAACCCTGGAATAGCCGATTTATTACACCCCAAGTGTGATCACACTTGATCTGCATTAATCTGTGGAAGATAAGGTGCTGCCATTCACTTGGACTGAAGTTCGTCGCTTTAATCCTGTAGTGCCACTATCAGCAGGAAACTTTGCATAATCCTGCCGCAACACCTGTGTAATTCTGTGTATTTAGGACATCCCAACATGCACACACACATCAGCACATCGCTGTTTCCCACTCTGTAATGGCTCAAACACAGGTGTCATGCTCTGAGAGATAAGCTGGTTTGCAGTTTCATCTCGTAACGGCTCAATCAGGCGAACGACTGGAGGGCTTCAACTCGACCTCTCCAGCTGCTTTGGGTTGGCAGAATGAACCAGAAACGTCCTACCTGGTCTCATGAGAAATTCCAGAGCAGGTGCTCCCGGCTTGGAGGTAATGCCACCCCTGCTTCAGCCAATCAACTTCTTTTAGTCAATGATAGATCACACATCCACTGAGAATGAAACGCTAGGCTCAGGTCTAAGTCGTGGCTGAGTGTTCAGCATGAGGATGTGCTTTTGCTGACATGCAAAAAAAAATTATAAAGGAAGGACCTAAACAAGACAATGACGGGGATGGATGGTGTTACAAATGTGAGAGGAAGGTTGAAAAGAAGCATGAAAGGATGAATAGCGCATGTGAGCGGACCGTTCTTTGGCTTCTTGAATTAGTATCCCTGTGGAATTGCTACTTTGCCCAATTTCCCCCTCGCTTCTTTTGCCTGTGCCCCAACTTGTCAATTTTGTGTTTGACAAGTGTCTAGGGGTTAGTCTGTCTCTCTCCACACCTCTCTTCACACATCTAGCAATTCTCCCTCTTCAACTCCCTCTTATTCTCTTCCTGCACCTCACTCTGAGCCCCTCTCTGCGCTCCCCCTTGTCTGCTGACGGCGGTTAATTAATTTCCAGACTCTCATCAGTGAGGCAAAGTGTGCGGTATCCCCTCTTCTCTCTCGTCTCTCCCTCCTCCGCTACAGCATTTCTATCCTCTTCTCTAGGTGGGCAAGGAGATCAAAGTGTCCACCGGGGTCATGTTCAAGCAGCGAGAGAAGCAGGAGCAAGGAGCAAAGGAGGCAAGGCAGGGAGAAGAGAAAGACAGTTTCCTTAGAGAAGCAAAAGAAAGACTGCAGTGTTTGAGCGGTAGTCCAGCCTCACTGCCTGAATCTCCCTCCCTCTTTCTCTACACCATCTCCTGTTCTCTTTCTCTCTCTCTCTCTCTCTCTCTCTCTCTCTCTCCCCCCTCCCCTTTTCTTTCCTCCCTCCTCTCACAAGCTCCGATGCTCTCCCCTCTGCGCGCACAATCTCAAACACCGCATCCCTCTTCTGTAGCTGTCCCCAAACCTGGCAGCGTGAAAGGCAGTCATTCATATTCTGGCCACACCCTACGAGGGAACACAGCCAATCAGTTCCTCGTAGCCCCATCCTCCCTCGTGCACACGCCAATCGTGCCCTACCATCTAGACAACACACACACACACATGCACAAACACACGCATTATGTACATTCACACACAGACACACAAAAAACCTGCCATGCTGATAACATACGAGTGCTGAGAACCCTGCTGTACTGTGCTCTAGTGCTTCCTCCTGTCCTCTCCTCTCTGCCTCCTGCCTGGAACTCATTCCACATGCAAAGGTTGTTCTTGCTCACCCAACCCAGGATGCTCCCTGCCCACTTTACTCCAGTCATGTTCCTCTCCCCCTCTGGACCTGGACTTGGGTCATACAATATCCATGCAGCTGCACTCAGCACAGATTTTCACACTACAAACAGCTCAACCAAAAGCATGGCTCTGTACCATACTGGTAAGCTGACATTCACACAAAATAACTGCATGCTCTCCGCAACCTGGTAGCCATCTGGGTCAGTGGCTTTATGGGTCCACAGGGGTGTTTCAAAGCTGCAAAGGTACTGACTTTATCCATGCCTGTTATTAAGTATTTAATGGTTCACTGTTTTGTCTACTGCATGTAGTTTTGTCAGACCATGGGGGCGGGGCCTAGGAGAGTGACCTACTGACAGACATTATTTTAAAGAGCATGCACTGCAGTTGGACTAATGGTGTTTTCTCCCAAAATGTTACTGGATATTAGGCAATATTAAAATGATAAGAAAGAGTGTGGACTTTATATGAAAAAGGTCCTTCATCCAAAGATTTTAAAAGTGGTAAGAAATAAAGTAGATGATAGCAGCACTTGTAGTAGCATGTAGTCTTCCAGAAATACAGAGCCAATGTCCCACCTCGTGCCTGCACTCGCTGCCGTTCTACTAGATAAATTATTCATCTTAAGCATTTGCTTTTTTAATTTGAACAATGTTACACGACAATTACAGGTGACACGGGACTGACTAAACTATGCAAACAAATGGAGAGGTTGAAAGTTGAAAAGTTTCAACCTTTGGCAACATGCGTCTGGAAGATGCATAGTGATTAGCCAAAGAAATGACAAAAATTGAAATTCAGTGCCAGGAGGTTTAGTCTGGATGAATATAATTATATAATTGTATGTCCCTTGCCTCCAAGATTACCCATCCAAGCAAAATGAAGCCCTGTGTAGCAAAACATCACGTAAATGATTGGAGAAATTGGCTGGTTTCTTATATACACAACATTTGCTAACAAACTTGCTAGCTTGCAAGCGTTGCCATGTCCAGAGGGACAAGCGAGAAGTTGCAGAGGAAGTGTCACTAAGATTTGCTGGGTCTTCACCTTCAACTGGTGCAGTTTCCCACCAGTTGTCAAGCTGACCTTTGAGTTAAGGCTGCACAAATTAGAAAGGTTTTTGTTAATTCTATGTAAATACTCAATAATTTTACTTTATTTGAAAAGTCAAAATTGTTTATATTGAACAAGTGGATGTCTTTGCCAAGCTCGTGAGCTAGCTATTGATACATCTACATCTATTAAAACACAAGGCTTTGTTTTAAATTGGCAACAGACTAGCCAGCACGTTTGTCATTTAATCTGGGTTTTTTGTTTATTTTCCGAAATTTAGGGATCGTACTGTCTCACAAAGAAATACACAGCAGTTGCTCCTCAATTCTCCGTTTCATATTGATGTGGAAAATGTATTTGCTTCATTTATTAATTTGTAACGTTAAAGTTTTGTCATATAGTGTTTGTACATACTTGGCGTGCCTATTCATACATAATCCATACTGATGAGCCACAATACACACAATCACAATGCATAGGGAAAATATATGTCATATACTGTAGTGTACAGCACATGGTTCATCCTACTTATGTGTCACTTATGTCCCATTCTGTTTTCACGTTCATGAAATATACACACTGGGATGAATCATGCAGCAGGAAACTCATTATATGCCTAAGTGGATTGACATTAACATAATGTGACGCCACAAAGCAAAACACCTTACTGCTAGTCATTCAGGTTATCCACTAACCCAACACATGCACCAATAGCCACACAAACACAACTCTACCGCAGATTTTTACGCACACTTGCACATTTACACACAAACCAGCACACAAACAAAGTAAATGTGCAGTGACACCCCGGGGGAGGCGGCAGCTTTGATGTCCTCAGCGTGTACAAATACACACATAGAAAAAAACAGGTTTTGGCTGCAGCAAGGCAACATGACACACAACATGATGAAATCATATTCAATCATGAAATGAAGGTTTACAGATAGGGGGACATATTAAAGTATTTTATGAATCGCCGTGGTGTGAAACAAGGATGTAAATCAACTGACGTTCTCAGTCAGATACACTAAGTGCGCTGTGCTGCACTCTGCTCTCCATGCAGCCATAAAGGGGTAGGAGTCTGGCATGCGTTCCCTTATTTAAAGCTGGAATGAGAGTCTCCTATGAATATCTCCACTAAATGACAAAACAGGAAAACAAGGATAACTGCAGTGTGCACACAGCAGCAATATGAGCATTTTAAATGAGAATGGCTTTCCACAAGACTGACAAATTATTTAGACCTGTTTGCCTTGGTAGAATTTTATCTTATGCAACCACAAAAGAAATCACTTCAGTTCTCGCCTTTTAACACGATGCTATTTTGGGAAAGTTACATTTTCAGACTTTGCCTCTTTTAGAGCACAATGTTTCCTCCTTGCACATTATCAGGAGGTGATAAATCAAGGTTACAGCATCAAGATTCAACAAAGCGTCCACTATGTGAATTCATAATGGCATGCTTTAACGTAATAAGGCAAGAGCAGCTTTGGTTGCTAATCATTTTTTTAAACATGTTATCTCTATATCACACCTTAATTATCATGTCTCCTCTTTATCGCTTTCATTTTCAGGTCAAAAATGCTGTTTCTTATGGTGATTATATTTATTTTTAAGACCATTTCCCAAGATAAGTGTTTGATATCTATAGATACAAGATATCATTTGGATGGATATTTGGATATGGATATAATAAGGTCAGGTTCAACCCCAAAAATACAATGTTAGTCATCTCTATTGCAGACATTTCTTTGGAGCTGACAAAGCACCTATCACATGATGACCTCTACACTGTTCTGGAAATACAGCAATAATTACCTAAATAGATCCAGAATGAAAGGTTATTTTTGACACTGTTGACACAATGTTGTTTAAACAGTTTAAACAGCTTCCTCCTAGGTGAAGTCAAAGCATTATCATTTATTAAATCACATGCAGAATAAATGCCCTTAAAGCACCATAAAACGCCTTACAAAAACACATTGAGACATTGCTTTACTGTAAGTCTGCACAACAGTTTCAGCCATTTTCTGGCCATGAATAATGTGCAGACCAGAATATCACATCATGGCCAGTGTTTAATCATCCCAACCTGAGAATCTGCTCAGCTCGGCTCAGGTGCTGTCGAGATGTCAATTTCCAAAAAAAAAACAGCTGCGTGTGAGACAGATGAGCCGACTGAAAGGACATATTCACAACAGCATGACAGTAAAGATTATTGAGGAATCAGAGCCATGAAGATTAATAACAACAGCGCTGATGGGAAATAAACATGTTTTAGCCAACCAAGCCGACTCATGAGGCATTTAAGATTCGCTTCACTGACAAAATAGAGATTCATGGACAATAAAACAAAAACACATGCATCAAGATGTGTAAAAACTGAAAGCAGCATTGTAGAATTAATACAAAAGGCAAATACAAGATCAAATAATAATTAAATTATGTAAAAACTCTATAGTGGAAATATTAATATAATAAATTATATAAAATAGAATTTCTTTGGACTAACAGCATATTATATTTATTGTAAGTCTCTCAGTATCTTAGAAATACAATGGGATGATATAACATACAGTTCTAGCAATTCAACCCTTTTGTGTATTATTAATCACAAATGTCATTTTGTTGCACAGTTGCTACAGAACAGAAATGTGAAATTATCTATGGACGTACAGTTTTCAGCACCAAAACTATGACCTCGACTGTGTCTAAATTCATCCGAGGGAAATAAAATGTGGCAGACGCTTGACAACAGTCAGGCAGAAATCTAAATTGGATGGTTTATTTGGTGTCGCAGAAAGATAGTGCTGAGTACTGTTGGCATAGCAATGGAAGGGCTGCACAAGCATACCATGTAGTTAGCATGTATTTGTGTAACATGCTGCCAGATTTAACTTGATTTAATGATGACGTCTCATTACAATTCAAGAATGGCCTTAGAGCAAAACATTTAAAACCAAACAACCATGTATAAGTATTTATATGGTCTGGGTGAATATTCGATTCAGATTGGCTGCAGGCTGTCCATTAATTCCTGACAGTGGACACCTTCTAAGTAGTTCCAGTGAATCTGTCTGAAATATTCCATTGCCAAGTCTAATCTAAGGTTTGTCCTATTTGCTGGAGTAGTGAACAACATTTCCTTGGCATAAGAACCTTATGAGGTGGTAATGCTTATTCCCGGTATTAGTCAAACCCTCCGGAATTACCAGGGGAATTGAGTTATGGCTTGTGAAAATCATTAGATTTTGATTTTCAAAACGCATGAAAATGTTAAATTGTAAATATTGGTCTTACATTTTTTTCTTTGGGAAGTGATACCTCGTCTGGCATTATCCCTTACATAAAATCAGACAGCCAAGTAACAAAAGTAATACACAGAAACAGAACTACAAGGGTCATGAAAAACAATAGATAAGAAAACATCAAGGTATATCAAGAGCCACTCAGCATAATGAGTACTTTTACTTTTAATGACTGATATACTTTTTGAAAGTAAAAGTTTGAATGCAGAACTTTTACTTGTAGTGGATTATTTTCATACTTAAGTAAATAATCTGAATACTTCTTCAACCACAGAGGACCATGAAAGTGTGTACCAGTTTTTATTGCAATTCATCAATAGTTGACAAGCTATTTGGCTTTGGACCAATGAACTGATGGACAGATTGACATTGCCCTCCCAAGTGTCACACCACCGTTTAGGTCAGACTGCACTAATATTGATCACAGGGTAAGAATGGGTGGAGAGCTGTGATGCCTACAAAAACATCCTGACATTAGTTCCAAATGGCTAACATTGTAAATTAAACATGGATTAAAACAATTTCCTCATACAGCATGAATGAATAATATGAATCCACAAAGAGGGTGAAAAATGAATGAGTCACACCTTGGACACTATTAGTTCAATGTGGTGACACAATACCTTTGTGCATTATGATTAACATTAATTGCTGCTGTTAACTAAATGATTTAATGAATGTATTAATTCAACATGGGGATTTTTCATGATGGGACACAAAACAATTAAGTAACCATGAAAAACATGTGAGCCCATTGTTCACCAGGCATATGTTTGTGGATGAGCCCACTGATGTCTGTAGTTGTGTAACTTGACACGGTAAAATGTCATTAAGCTGCACGCCACACTTACAGAGCCACACAGAAAGACTGCATATGCAAAGAGTTTGGATTGTGGAGGCAGAAACGAGTGGCACTACACCTGCCTGCATTCATTGTGTTTATAAGAAAACTGGAATGAAGTGTTCTGTATTCCTGTGTATCAAGGCAAATAAATATTAAAAAGCCCCTGCTGTTGGCTGTTGGCTGCCCTGGTTGGCTTGAAGCTGGTTGGTTTTGTGGCCCAAAGTAAAATAGTTTCTGTGGACCTGCCCACCCACAGGCCTGACAGCCAACACGTTGTGTTAGGATTTGCACTGTTTAAATGTTAAGGCATGTGACATTCTGTGTTTTTACTAAGCATTCTTGACATTAGAAATTGCAGCATGACAAAACAATCCAATTTTAAAAGCCACCTTTTTACGGAGCTTTAAACCGAGAAGACCTTAAAGCCGCTCTTATCAAAATGTTTATATTAACAACTGATGAAATGACTGTGTAATGTGAAAGGGGTCGCTTGTAGTGACAAATATACAGAGAATTATCACACGAATCTGCAGTTTCCCTCAGCTCTATCAAGGGTTTTATCATCTTTCAGCTCATTGTTTTGGTTTTCCGGCCCGCAACTTCACCACGCTCGTTTTCAGTCGTACCAGGATGCTGTAAAGGCAGAGAAATCCACCGTATACTACCAGCTCAGCACCAAATGACAGGCAGACAAAGTTAGCAACTAGCTGGTGAACATAGTGGAGCATTTAACAGCTCAAGAGATATATCCCTCAGGAAATAGAAGAGCTAAAAGAGAGTAAACGTTAGACTTACAGCACCAGGAGTGGAGAAACATGACTTTAAATGAATGCTGATGTTGTTCATGTATCAGCTGGAAGCGTAAATAAGGAACTGTTTGCTAAATGGTCACCGTGTAAACTTTATAAGGTGATAATGTCAGTGTAGTGTTCACAACTTGTTTCTGCTATCTTCAACTGACCAAAGAAATTTAAAGTGGGTAAAATCCCAACAGCTACTGAGCTCCCATGTCGGCAGAGCCATCTCTACATGACAACTGAAGAAACTCCATCCTCTCAGAAAAATTGCTTGATGTGGTTGATCTCAGAAAAAGGGACGCTTGCAAATGATCATTTCATTTCATTTCACTGAAGCTGGCATTCTATTGGTTGGGGAATTTTGATAGAGTTGTTGTACAAAAACATCCAAGTGCAGAGCAGAAATCCAAGAGCAGAAATTCCACAAGTGCACAGAAAAAATCTGTGCAAGCAACAACATATCCAAGTGCAATCATCCATTTTGAACAGGAGCAGAGCAAATCCAAGTGCAAGCAGGTGCTATTTGTGTGAAAGAGCAGGGTTTTGGGAGAGAGTATTGCAAAATCTGAACATGAAATCAATAAAGTATTCTCTCAAACCAAAAGAGCATGCTCTTGATTTAAGATATTAATATAGCTCCATAGGATTCAAAATGTACTTAATGTGTCAAAATTAAAATCACGCCAGCATTCAGAGCGTTATATGTATTATTAACCTGTTGTTGGAATAATATTAGTAATGCAATAACATGTAAAAAGCATTTCAATGTTGTCATGGTAGAGCTTATTTTTCTATGACAATGCATCATATTATATCAACTAATCTTATATGTTCTATGTGAAAACATAATCTGAAATATAGCTAGTAACTATAGCTGTGAAATAAATATAGTGCAGTAGAAGTACCTCACATATGCACTTAAGTACAGTACTTGAGTAAATGAAGTTAGTTCTTTTCTAACACTGCAGATAAGTTCTGAATGTTGGAAATGAGTAGTGACTTTTGGTCTTATCATGGGATCCGAAAAATGATGTCAGCCTGATCCTGCAATGAGTTTGCTGAACAGAATCTGAAGATTGGGTCTTTCTTTGTGTCACTGTTTGGGAGCCTTTAGTGGCAACACCAAGATAAAAAGTAGCATATTTAACCATTTGTTTAGGTGTAGGTTCAGACAGCCTAAAGGTAAATAAATGATCTATCATCAGGGAAGGTGAACTGAGGAAATTGAACCTTAATTATTTATGCAATGTGTATAGCACAGGGTGCCGCCACAGAAAAACAGAAAAACAATTAAGTTTAAAGTTGTTATCAGCGGGTATCTGTCTCCTCACTTTCTCAAAAACAACGCATAGATCTGACCTTAATAAAGCACATACAGGAGCATAATTTCCATGTATACTTAAATAAGGCCAGTCGACTTGTGATTACACTGCAAACACTGGCTCAAACAATGTTTGTGGTGAATATTAAGAACAAAGGCTCTTAAAATATTCATACATTTTAGTTGTTGCACGCAGAGCTGTCCCTTGGCTTTCAGGGACCAAGCAGCATTGTGCATTATTTGTATGAAAGTCACACAGTATAATAAGACTACAGGAGGCAGACAAATAACGCAAAAAGGACTTTCACTTTATTTTGAAGTAACTTAATCACTATTAAACATTTAGCTAAATAGGTAAGTCAAGATTAGTGCTAATCAGCAGCATTTACAAGCTACGGGAGAGGTCTGGTAATCAGCACACGTTGATTTACAAATGAGCTCCAAAGAGGCCAAATGAGCTGTGACAAAATTAGCTGCATCAGTCAAAATGGACTGCAAGATTTTGAATATGTCAAGGGGAACAGGCTAGAAAGTCATGACAAAATGTGTGAACAACAAACTGCATCAACGAAGAGACTCAGCAGTAACTAACATAAAATGACATCAAAGTATTAAAAAACACAACTATCCACCTACCAGCACCTCTATTGCTCACTTATTAACGTGTTATACATACATTGCTTAATCAGGACAAAAACAATTGTTAAAAATACAAATTAAAGATCTTGTTGGTTGCCTGGAAACCTCACAGTGGCAACGAGACTTTAGGAAGTTACTGATTTTGGCCAAGAAATACTCTGGCACATAAAACCGCAACACAGATACAAGATGTTAATTAGTGAGTTTTAGATGTACTGGTAGGTGGATTATGTTACCTTTGGACAGAGCCAGGCTAGCTCTTTCCCACTATTTCCAGTCCTTATGCTAAGCTAAGCTAACAGGCTGCTGGCTGTAGCTTCATATTTACAGTACAGACATGAACGTTTTATCAATGTTCTCATCTAACTCTCAGCAAGAAAGCAAACAAGCATAGATCCCAAAATCTTAAACAATTCTTTTAACATTATAGTATATTTAGGGCATCCTTACCAACCCACGAAGCTGGAAAATCCTTAGTTTACCACCAAAATGTTGCACTCAAACAACCAACAAAGTGGTAAACAGCATTGTAAGGTTGCGGTGACTGAATACATTACATATGAATACAAGCTGTGACAATTCACTTTCTGGCAAACAACGTGCCCGTATATCATTATGTGTGTAGGTAATAGTTGCAGGGTAGTGATTAACATTTCCAAGCTGTTAACAAGATAAAATGATTGATGACTGGCTTCCAATCTATACACCTTGTGACTCTCTCATTAGTCCAGATTGTGTGATACCATTCCAACTGCTATCTCTGACTTAATCATGATATAATTTCTTCCACTTTACAAATTGACAAGGAAATGACATCCAGATGCAGCATTAGTCAGCCACAAATACCTAATTTACAGCCACAAATACCTCCATCTATTTGTCTTCATTAATATCTCCATCAGTTCATCAAACATTTCTGTCATTTTTCTTGTCAGCGGCTTCATGATTCGGCTCTCTTCTCAACACCTCTGAACAGCCGACGTGAAAACCTCTGCGCCTGCAAACATGATGTACGCATATTTGTGACATCTGCCATTTGCATTCTGCTGCTAATCCCTCCTAGCAGGAAGGTTATTACCCTGCTTGCCAGTCAAACGCTGCCCAAGAACAGACAAATATGCTTTCTGTGTGGACATGTATTTATGAACATGAAGGGAGAATAAATCTCCCCGGGAGGAAAGAAGTGGCGTGGGTTGTGCCATAAACTAATCCATCCATTTTACAGACACAAACATACATCTTGCACATGTAAAAGCTCACTATGGCACACATGCATGAACCTGTGCTAACACAGGTGGTTGACAGTCTCATACATACAGCAACAGGACTCCCACTCCCAGATTATACGCCACAAAAAAATCTTTTCACATCAAACTGGTGTTTAACAAAATCCTCTCTTACTGAAATGAAACTAATTCAATTTAAGATACTTATTTGCAGGTGAAATTTAGTGAGCTGTGTTGTCTTAAAGTTTCTCTTCTTCAGACTGTTTTATCCAACGGTGTCAAGTGAAAAGTAAATAATTTTTAGGCGCCATACATGCCCACACACGGACGGTAGTCTGAAATCTGATTTGCGCAGCCAGACTGAGACACGTGTCTTTAAATCTGAGTCGAATATCAAATAAATGGTTTAAATCTGATTTGTGAAAATCAATTTCCATGTGCTGTCTGACTGAAAAGCATGAAATGTCTGAAATGCAACTTGGATCACCAATCGTGCCTCTGATTGTCCCACTGGCATCATTAATTACACAGAATATATGCACCATGGCTGTGGCTCAGAGGGTAATGCGGTCGTCCTTTCGATCCCACATCCCTGTCCATATGTCAAAGTGTCCCTGGGCAAGACACTGAACCCTTAGATTACTGTTACAGCGCTTTGGGAACCGTTTCAGCGGTTGAAAAGCGCTATATAAGTAAGAGTCAATTTTCCATTCATTTACCACAACTGAATATGTGCACTCTTAAGTGCCTAAAACCACATTTCATGTGGGTGAATGTTCAATCACAGGGTATTCATAAAGTATTTTACTTATCAGTATTTTTGATTAGCAGACTTTTCTATCTTTTAATGTTTAAGAGTGTTTAACAAAAGGTCTTTGAAGCATAATTACATACACAGAATTTCTTTGTGTCGACACTGAACATATTAATTTAGCGGAATGTGTGGGTAATGCACTGAATCTAATCATTTGCATTTGCTCCAGTCACTGTATATAGTATATAGTAATAAACAGACACAACATTTCAAATAAATCCACTGTTTCATTTTTTCAGTCAGCCCTACATCCACACAGCAGTACAGAGACATCTGTCCTTCCTCATTCACAGCATTAAGTATATCACATCAAAACACATGCACACATAAAAAACACACAGCCTGAAACCCAGTGTGAGTAATCTCGGAGGAGTGTTCTGACAGGTGGCAGTGTGTAGGCAAACCTGCTTGATCCAGAAGACAGAAAGCACCAGAGAGATAACCAGTGATAAAGTCCCTGGAGCAGACATGAAACACCTCGGATCAAGCCAGATCAGTTGATGCGTGTGTGCAAGTTTGTGCAAGTGTTGGTGTGTGTGCTCGTGTGAAAGCTCCATCTTTCTTCAAGCACCTTGGTCCATCGTTTTCTCCTGAGGCTGTCAATAGTGCTTAGAACACAGATACAATACAACTTGCAGCAGTCTGCATCCAGGGTTGGCTTATTTAATCGGACAGGCTGCAAGGAGCAGAGCCGGTAGTTTCTGTTGATGTTAAAATCACATCATGTATCTGTCGTGTTTACAAAGAAAAATATAAGCATGTGAGACAAACTGCTAACTAAACATGCAACTCTTTTAGCTTAGCAGCTGTGCAGGACCCCGTTACCCAGCCCAGAGGTGTATATGGAACATATGCTTGTGTCATATGCATCTCCCAGATCCCTTAGGACATCTGGGTCTCACCTACTGGTTGTCCCGAGAGTTAAAACAAAACACAGTCGAGCAGCATTTAACTATCATGCCACATAGACCTGGAATAACCTCTGATGTTGCAAAGGCCGGGTAACCCTGACAAGGATGTTGGTAACAGTCAACACTTTGCGTGTAAAGTAACAGCACGATCCAAAACAGTAAGTACGGGCAAGGGGAAAAAAAAACAAAACCAGAAGTTGGGCTTAATGTCCAAAAGTTCCAAACAGGTGACAAGAATTGACAGGGAGCAGGCAAAAAGGCAAGGTAGGGAAACATGCAGAAGGTCATACACCAAGAGTTCAATACAAGAATGCTGGAATGCTGGACTGCAAGAGTTTGATGACAAACTTGCAAAAGCCCATGAGAGGGACTAGGCTAAATACATCGTAGGGGTTCAATTGGCAGAGGTGAGACACAGGTGGGAACAATCAAACTGGCGGGAAAAAGAACAAAGATCGGAATTAAAGTACCCCCAAAGGAACAACACCTGAGACTTTTCAAAATTAAACAGGAAGAGTCTAAAACTCATGGCGGGTTGTGACAAAAGTGACAAAAGCTTATCTTTTTAACTTAGCTTTTAAATAGCCTTCATTTTTACATTTTATTTTAATTGTTTTTAATTTAATTTAGTTGTACAGTATTTTCTGTACAACTAAACTAAACTCTATTTTCACTTCCTTTGAACTGTATTGGTTTAATTTTAAATCTGCTATCTCTTTTATTGTTTTTTTTTGCACTTTTATATTGTAAATACTTTTACCCTGTAAAGCACATTGAATTGTCCTGGTGCTATACAAATAAAGTTGCCTTGCCAGCCTGATGCATACATCCCAAGATGCCCTGCATATCATAACCTGGTTCCTATTGGTTCTAAATTCATAAGGCTTCCTGTTGTCAATTGTCAAACATGTTATGTACAGATATACAGTAATACCACATTACAATGCATGCATTTTTGTTTAAAAGTATTAACATACTTGTTGCAAAAGGACCTTCAAGCACTCAAGTTGCAATTTAGTGGCTGCAAAATGATGGCACAAAGCATTCTTTAATTCCTTCTGTGGTGATGTTCTTGTAGGATTAATGGAATAAAGGCTCAAAACTGATAAAAACCTGTTCAGATAACAAATGCCTATGCTCACAGTAAATGTAGCATGAGAAGTTTTTAAGGATATCCATAATTTGCTAATCCTTGGGTAATTATTTGATTGTGTTTCCATGGTGATGTGACACAACCACCTGTGTGATGATGTCTAATCCTTATAGTGAAGTGAAGAGAACAAAAAGAAAAAAAAATATGAAACAGCAGTTTGCAAAGCAAATGAGTGTTTGTTTGCTGATGGATTATCGGCTTTTGCTTACATGTGGTCTGGTTATTATTCAATTTTAGGAAATGAATGAAGGTGGCAATCGGTGAAAACAACACAATGTACCTAAAATTACAAAACATGTCCAGCATCAATCTATTAGCATAATCGAATATTAAATGTATTATAATAATATAATATAAATTTACAATGCATTGACAGTTTAATACAGTAGTTTTTATATATTGTTTGGCTCCCTAAAACTGTTGCAGTAATGTTAGAGTGATTGTCTGTCACTGTGAGCATGATCATTAAGAGCAATAATCAGGGTCATTATTGCTCTACAATATAATATCTATGGTATAATAGGGATAGTGATGGGAAGCTGGAGCCTTATGAAATGTATTTCTTACTTTTTCCTCACTTAGATATCACCCTTCTTCACACTTTTAAAATAAATGTTTCCTAAATAGGTTTCCCATAAATTAATCTCCCAGATGGATTCAGGGCCCTTGGAAGGGCACCTGATGTGCCCTGATGCTGGCTAATAGAAGCCAGTGTTGCGTAGTCAATAATCTGATTCCAGAGAGAAAAGGGATTGATCATCAAATGTGCGCAAATGTTTTCCAAATGCAATTACATGTTTCACTGAACAGGATCATATCCTTTAAAGTACAAAGCAGTTGAACGATTGTGTGCTGTCCTCTGATAGGTGTTCCTTCAACAACAACACATGAGCATGAAAAAATATAAAACCCATCAAACTGGCATTTATATCTACCTCCTACTATAAAACATACACACACACACACACATTGTTCTGCTTTGATAACTAGTAATCAGAAGTGTGATAGCTGTTGCTATCTGCAACGTCTTCACTAGAATGGATATTCTTAGGCTCGCTTTCTTTCAAGAGCACAGGACGCCTCTGTAGCCAATTATCAACATGAGTGTTAGCTGAGCATCTGTTTTGTGGTGAGAAGGAACGTTTCGTACTCAGCCTCTATTTGGGTTGTTTCATGGGCCGGTCAGTAATCTGTAATATTTGTAGGCTACAGAATGTATTCAGCCTCTCTGACTGATAAAAGGTTGACAACTAAACAACATTTATTCTGTTGACAGAATAAATGTTCATAGTGCAAAAATTAAACAGAACATTTAAAAAAGAATAATATTTGTTGCAGCTGAAGACATAAATCTTCACAAATATACTGTATAATTATATTTATAAAACTGTTGAGTACTGTAGTTCTTAGTAGACGTAAACAGGTCTTAATGGTACATTTGATGGGAACAACAGCAGTTTAATGTATGTTTGGTGCTCTAGTGAGTATTTACAGCAGCAAGATGATGTACAGTACTTTGCAACAGTTTTAGGCAGGTGTGAAAAAGTGCTGTAAACTAAGAATGCTTTCAAAAATGGAAGTGTTAATATTTTAGTTTCATCAATTAACAAAATTCTAAGTGAGCGAACAAAAGAAAAATCTAAACCTAATCAATATTTGGTGTGACCACCCTTTCCCTTCAAAACAGCATCAATTCTTCTAGGTACACTTGCACAGTTTTTGAAGGAACTCGGCTGGTAGGTTGTTCCTACCCCACTCTGTGGAGGCCAGACCATCACTTTGAGGACTTCTCATTCTTCTTTATGCTGAAGTTAGTTCTTAATGACATTGGCTGTATGTTTGGGGTTGTTGTCCTGCTGCAGAATAACTTTGGAGCCAATCATACGCCTCCCTGATGGT
>JAVQJF010130174.1:0-13621 GCA_036023855.1 Gadopsis marmoratus
CTGTCCATTCCAACCAGTGACACCATCGCTCTCTCGCTCCTTCACTCTGCCCTCGAGTGTTGCCGATTCATGCTTCTGACGCCGCAGCCTCAGTCATCCCTCCCATTGTCTCTGCTCATGCCTCCTTTATTTCTCTCACCCTTCATTGTGTCGGAAACTGTATAAATGTCTTTCTTTGTGCCACTACATTTCTCTCTCTTCTTTGCTGTGTTGCTTGTTGTAGTGTTCAGGACTCACACTTGCTATTATCAAGACAAATCAGTCCCAGAGGAGCGGGCATTTTTGTTGGGATGACTGAACTGCTCCTAAAACAAAACAAGAAAACACCCATCTCAAAACACAAGAGCCAGGCTGCACTTTACTGTAAGCACACAGTCACACACACACACACACACACACACACACACACACAGTCACACACACACACACACACACACAACCTCATGACAGGGTTAGAGAGGGGAGACAGCAGGATGCACATTTGCTTCCTCTGACTCAAAGGGGAAAGGTTCCTTAGTAAATATTGATTTATGAAAGTCTGTCCGTGTGTTTGTGCATGTGTGTGTGCACGAGCGTGTGTGTGGACACCGCAAATTAACGGCCAGAATGAGGGATGTTCCTAACCATGGAAGCTCTTACTCAACCACACAGTGCCAGAAATCTCTACTACTGCATCATTTCACAACTATAGAATAATTGTGAAGCTGTGAAACATGCAGCACACACTTACTGTATATTGTCGCATAGTTAATGAATTGCCAAATTAGATGTTCGGGTACATTAAGTAATGTTTAATTACAAAAACAGAGAGGGGAGATTAGAGGGATATGGAAAGAGAGAGAAGTTCTCTGTGCAGTCAAAGTGATGAAAACCATCTGTATCGAGCACACTTGCTACTTTTGCTGAGACCGCAATTAAAACACACACATGGACGTGGCTTTAGACGTGCCTACACACACACACACACACACACACACACACACACACATACATTTTAACACTTTAACACAAATCTTGGAAACCCCCTTCCATTTACTTGTTTGACCTCAGCATTAAAGCAGGCACAGACACACAGACACAGACACACAGAAACGACAAAAAAAAAAATCCACAAAGAAAACACAACCGCCCAGTTTGTTGGCATGTGGTGTGAATTACTCCTTGAACACCCTGTCTGCCCAAGAGTGAGTGTGTGCGTTTGTCTGTGTGTGTGCGTATGCGTGTGTGTTGGCAGGAGTTGGGGAGGCATGTCTGGCAACAATAAGGGACAATTCCACCCAAATTACCACCCTGATTACCACTATATTAAAGAGCCATTTATGGCTTTCATAAACGCTACAACCAAGCAGAGGTGATGCCTGTCTCCTCTCCTATGCCTGTATTCATGGTGTGGGTGTATGTGAGGGAGAAGAACTACCAACAAAGCATGCGATTCTCTAGAAATTTAAACAAAGTCTTTATTGTGAATTTAGATCCCACTTAATTCAAATGTGCTACAGTTAAGAGGCAAAACTGTTGAAATTAGATACTGTAAAGATGGTATTTAAAAGTGTAGTTTTACACCATTACCACAGGAAACAAACCCAGTTTATTATTGGCTGGCAGGTAGCCAATAAAATAACAGGGTAATAGGGATTTTCTAATGTCGATATACAATATATAGAAACATTACTATGTAGTTTTAATAAAAGTTATGTTCAATGCATTGAATTGTGTCCAACTGCTATGTTGCTACATTACACAAACACTCTTCACAACCACAAAATTCTTGGAATAATTAACTGAACGTTAAGTACAACATGACATGATCACACCATCATGATAAGATTGAAATGAAAGTTGATATATGTTAATATTGCGTTATTGCCCAGCCATAGGACAGCACCTTAAAAAGTGGATGTCTGTCATCCTCATTTGCCTTTGGTAAGAGTTTAGTATGAGAGTGATAATTCACTATGAGGCGTTCAAGTATAGAAAATAATGGGCTCAGCTAAGGAAATGTCTTCAGCTCCACCAACTCCTTCATTTTCTTATATCAAGACCTCTTTATATTATTTTGTCCACTTGTGAAATTGATATAATTCATTATATGTAACACATAATGTAAAAGCTGATTATCTGTTCTGTCTCCTAAGTGCTTTGTATTAGTTAAGCCATTTTAAATTGTCTACAGGTTGTTGAAGTAATGTTAGCTCACTGCCCCAAATGCATAAGCTTGTGAATGAATAGCTTTATTTCATGGGTATTTGTGTCTTAGGTTCTGTTATCAACATTGATTAGCTGGGATGGGAGCACTGCTATGTCACTGATTTTATGGATGAATAAATGGAACCTTGAACATTCAACATATGAGGAGAGAAGGAGAACCACGGGTTTGGTGGACTGTGGACACACACACTAACACGCACGGAGCCAGAGCCAAACTCTCTCATATTTACATTGTCAAGAAGCAGTCCTCTTCTTTGACCCTTCTCTTTCATTTCTCCTCTTCACACTCACTCCTTGTCCTTTTCTCTCTGTGACCTGGGTGAGCTGTAGCATTGTAAAGTATGCCCTCCACCCAACCAACCACCCACCCACACACACACACACAAACACCCACACAACAGCTCCTCCTCGACTCCCCCAACCCCAACTTCCCGCTCCCCCTGTGGCATTCTTGGGGGCGCACTGCACCTTTAAAGAAAATATGAGGGAGGCCTAAGAGGGAGGCCCAACAACAGAGTCTTTGTGCTGCCGCGGAGCACACACAAACACGCACACACACGTATACACACATCAGTGGTGTCAGACAGGTTTTATTAGAGTGAGAGAGGGAGGGAGGGAGGAGGAGGAGGAGGAAGGGGAAGGAGGGGTGAGGAGGTCACTGCTCAGCTTGGAGGCCTGAGAGCACAGTATGTGAGTATGTGAGTGTGTGTGTCAGTTCAGTGTGGTTCTTCTGACTTGTCATCGCTCCTCTCTGTAAATCATCACCTCTGACACAGCCTTTAATAACAGTGCATTTTTTAATTCAACAGGGTCACACACACAGTAATGGCTAGTTCTCTCCTTAACAGGATTCCGAAAAATGGCTGACAACTATGTTTCTTTGAAAGAAGGGAGGGTTGGTGAGGCAGTTAGGGGATCCATTAGACGAAAAGGATAGAAATCTAATTTTGCTGCGTGTGCACGATGATCTTGCAGTCCATACCCTATGTGAAAAGGGATTCTACTGCACTGACCACAGCTGAGATGGCGAGTTGAATCTTAGATAAGAAAAAAAGCAACAATCAACATGTAGCCAGGCCTCCTCAGATAGATTTGTGTGTGTGCCCGTGCCTGGCTCAGGTTGCTAAAGCAAACAGGTCTGTGTGTGTGATGAATCTGGCCTCTAATCCGCCCAGCGTGTTTGGGTGAGACGGGGAGAGAGAACGCAGGAATAAGCAAAGAAATCTAAACAGAGAGAACGGAGGAGGGAGAGAGAGAGACAGAGAGACAGGTGGGTACCATATGTTGGAGTAGTCGATCAGCGCAGACTGAGGTCCATTGTTGACGGCCAAAACGAAACAAACCGGTCCCCCTTCTACCCTCTCCTCCTCATCTCCCCCCGTAGATAAACAGCCCCCGGGGCAGACAGTGGGCTGTCCTTGAGGGAGAAGGAGGAGGAGGAGGAGGGGAGGGAGTTAGGAAGGGCAAGGGGGAGGCAGGTGGTATCGGATTTCTTTGCTCTTAGACCAAGAAGAAGAGAATACAAAAAAAAAAATACAGGAGCACACACACACACACACACACACACACACATCTGTCCGCGATGCAGCTAGACTAGGCCAGTTTGGGACGCAACAGATCTCTCCAGCACCAAGCAAGTATCCCCTCTCCGACCTTACTAGCTCAGCAGCCTGGGAAGAGAGGCTTGCGATGCGCCCGCTCCTCCTTTCCTAAACCCCTTTCTTCCCCAAGAGAGATAGCGAGAGGGGCAGAAAGATGCAGGGTGAAGATGTAGAAAAGAGCTTGTCACACCCAGCTGCTCCTCTACAGGCCTGCACGCTCTCTGATTTCGGATCAGCGAGAGAGACCGGGTTCAGAAAGAAACGGTGGATCTTCTTTCTTTCTTTTTTTTACACTTCCTTCCCACTTTCTTATCTCCTTTCTGGAGTGCTGTCATTGAAGCTGAAAGCCAAGCTAAAGCTGCGTCTAGGCTGCCGTCCTCCTGGGTCACCCCCGTGATCCCTCGTATCCGTACCCTCACTTTAGCACCAGAAAACACCTCCAAACTCCAGTAAACCCACCTCCTACTTTAATTTACTCTCTCCTTCCACCTTGGTCTTTGCTACTCTCTACTAGGTTTTCTGGCTCTAAATCTCTCTTATCTTGGATTCCTCCTCTTTCTCTGGATTCTCAGAGGGAAACATGATCAGAGAAGAAGATGAAACGAGACTGAATACAAAGCATGTAAATTTGTTAGAAGGATGATGATACTACAGCAGCACCAGCTCACCTGTGTTCACAAGCTGGCCCAGTATTTACACCCACACACACTGTACATAAAGTCGGATTACTGAAGAGGTGACAGTTAGTGGGATTGTTATATGACTTTGGGGCATGTGTGAGTGAAGGCTTGGTTACAGCCGCGGTGGAATCTCACGTATCAAATGCATCACTGTCACTCACCACAAAAACCAGATTGCTTTCCCAGATCACTCCTACTTTCTTTCTCTCTGTCTATATCACCCGATCTGTCTCTTGCCTGCCCTCTGCTTCTCCATATAATACATAACTCACAAATGTTGGGCTGGCATTTCTCCAAGTATTCCTTCTTTCTTGTGCCCTCCCCCCTCCCCTCTCCCCTAGAAATCTGTTACCCATACCCTTATTCGCCACAGTAAATTCTGAGAGCAGATATGGGTTAGACAGAAGCCTAAAATAGATTGTCCAGGCCAATGAAAACCAAGTCTTGTGAATGCAGCTGTTGGCCTTATGAGGGGACCTTCGCCTCCCCTTGACTGTCAGACAAAGACTGACTACCGTGACAGCAGCTGTGGGACTGGGAGAGGTAGTTAAAGGTAGAGCCGCATTTAGGATTAGCACATCAATACTCAAGATATGGTTAAAAAAAATTACAATTTGTTGCATGTAGCATTTTATCAATGAAGATAACTATCACATTCCATTTTGTATGCTACTGTAAATTGCTGAGATGATTGGCAGTCTCATAGCTTGTTGCAGTTGTTAACCATTCACCGTCAAGGCCAAAGTCTGGAAGTTTTTATCCAAACCAAACGTTACAGCAGCTGATTTTACTGACGCTCATGTTTTCCACCAGACGTTAACTTTAATGGGAAATGAGGATTGTGTTAGGGCACAAAGGTATTTTGCTCTGTAGCACGGAGCAATTTCTTTGTTGTAGTAAGTGATAAGTGAATGTAGAGTAACTGGAGCACTAACAACAAAAACACACTGACTTCAAAACACACTGTAATTCTTTAAAGGTAGCTACAATTTTATTATAGATCTGAGGTGTAAGTGAGGAGGGAGTGGTATATATATTTAGGGCAAATCAGGGGTTTCCAGGGGGTAAACATATAGGGGCAGGGGGCAGTCTGAGCCAAAGCCTGCTAAAGCCTCCCAATTTCATGGTGGGTTACAAATAATATGCTCTGCCAAGACTTCACCCCTTTCCTCCGACTCTTCCTCATGGATTCCTTCTCTTTTTCTGGTATTAATCAGGTCTTTCCGGTCTGCCTTCACCAGCTTTCCTGCCATTTGCTTTCGCTCAAAGCAACGTGCACTTCAAACCAGTTGTCCACCAATATACCAAGCTTAAATGCCACTGAATAGCCCAATCTGTTTGGGCTGCCGCCGAGCTGGAACAATCTGGGACACCTTCAGAAACATCAGCCAGCAGCAATGCCGTTCAGCTATTTAATGTAATGTTTCCGCAATATAAAGGCACCGTTCGAGAGCTGAGGTTTGAAAACGGCTGAAGCAAGCTTCTCTGGGCCCAGACTGACCATTAAAGAGAGGAAAGACCGCGTTCAAGAGCCAACGCAATAAAAACTCACAAACTCCAAAAGAACTTCAAAATATGCCGTAATGTTTGAAAACCTTGGCTGATTTTGGAGGTTTTTTCACATCCTATTTTTCACAAAAAGGGACCTGTTCTAAACTCCGGGGACCCTGCCGTTTTCCAGATGGTTCTCTTCAGTTGAAAACTGTTTTGTGAAACGAGAAAACCTCTCCCCTTCAACAGCATCCCTAAACTCATCTAATGTTTCTATTGATTCACAGGGGTATACGCAAAGTCATAAAAAGGAGCTGACTGAATACCCAGGACTGCTTTATATCATGACACAATTCATCATCATACACACACATCTTGAACACACACAGAAATAAATCCAGCTCTTCCTAAGGAGATGTTGTCAGCTTTTCTCTGTTAAGTGAAGGGAAAAGGGCATCGAAAGATTGACAATTAAAGATAATGATGAGGTGAGCAAGGACAGAAAGAGAGCGGAACTCCCTTCCTGAGACTATAAAGCAGCTCCCTCCATATTGTTGGCCTCATCTCAGTCCAGGCCGCTAATTGATGGCAAATAGCTCTACAGCAGTTTCCTGCCACACACGCACACACACAAATACACGTCATACATTATATACACATGTGCGATTTCCCTGCGGTTTTCAACACAGCTCGTTTAGCAAGAGAGGAAGGTCTCACTCCAGACAGACCCAGCCCACAGCAGAATAGACACACACCCACACAGTGTACAGTACCGTGTAATATTTAGCCCTCATCTTGTATAAGGTAGGACAGTTAAGTAATTTGGTCATGCTCCTGGGAAGGCATGGCCACTTAGGTGTCAGGTCTTAGCTGGGTGACCTCCAGAGTTTAAGCTGCTTCTCTTGCCCAACAAGAGCAGCTCCTGAGAGGGGAGACCATGCAAGGCCAGCCCATGATGAGGACAGCACTAGCCTGGCAGCCAGGCCTCACATATGGAAACCGTTTAACTGTTATTATTAATATCCCCCCCCAAAAAAATCAAACTAATAACACATGCACTGCCAAGACTCAGCTCAGGAGACAGAGGGAAAACACATACATACACAAACAGAGACTGTCTACCATGTGCACATGCACACACACACACACACACACACACACATAAAGACAAATGTACACACACAGACGACTATTGGTTAAACAGAAAAATACGTTCCTAGTCAGTGGCCTGTAAAAGTATTAGCCTGCCTGCCCGCTTCGATGGAAATAAAACTCTTTCATGTCTTTGGTTCAGAGGGTTTTTACACCTGGTTGTGGCTGTGGAGATGGAGGTGGACACACCCTCACACCCACCCTTACCACAAAGACACACACACATGTACAAACACCGGAAGTGGGCAGGCACAACAAAGGCTGGTTGCTGTACAAGAAGTTAAACGTCTAAACAAGCACAAAATCTTTAACTTCCCCAAATGAGAAGCAGGGGTGGGGTGTGTTTCAAAATAGAGAAATGGGGAAGTGTGTGTGTGTGTGTGTGTGTGTGTGCACTGGACTATGTGATTTAGTGAAAGGGTCAATCCAAACAGATGTGATCGGGCTCATTTTTCAATTTAAAATAACTCAAAGCCCAGTATGATTTTCTGTTCTTTTAAAACCTTTTTGACAAGGTCTTATTCTTGTTGAGTTGGGTTTTTAAATAAGATTTTGTTCAGAGATTTGGGAATGTGGTGACTCTGCTAGGCAACTGCAACACCTAAGTCCATTAGGTCTATCAACAAGAGCAGTGCAAAAGGCTTTAATTCACCCATCACTAATGTATCCGTATTAACTAAACCAATTATTTGTAAGTACAAAAAAGCAAACACAATGTTATTACCCAAACCTCTAAAACAGGAGATTTTACTGCAGTTATTCATGTTTGTTGTAAATTCCAGTAATTAGTTCAGATAATAGAGTAAAAATGGGTATTAACCTGTCTGATATTAATTATAAAGCAATGAAAAAGGTGAGTAAAATATTATCCTATAAAATGTATTTTTTATGTGCTTGACTGTATAAAGTTGTGTGACAACAGAGAAAAGGCTTCTAGTTACGTTTTAGTAAATACCCATATTATTATTCTACAGTATTTGTGTAAAGAAGTTTAGGTTTGAGGCGTTTGTCATTTGCTGATGTCACTTTTTATGATTTACTTACGTGCTACCTTACTTCATCTGAAATGAAAGTTTGACTATACTCTTTTTTTCTCCAAATGTTTTTAGTTATGGAAAACTAAACTGACACGGCAACGCATGCATTCTGTCTATCAGGTGAAAAAAAGGCGGTCACACACTGTCCCAGAGCTCAAGCTGAAAGCAAAGAGAGAGAGAAGAGCTACATTCCTCTCCTCCTCCCTGTTGACTCTAATCTCTCCTTTAAAATGGCTCACACAAAGAACCAGCGCAGACTAGCTAATTAGGAACACTTTAGGCCTCTGCAGCTATTGTGTGCGTGGTGTGTATGTGTGTGTGTCCATTGTGTGCGCCCCAGGCTCTCAACTGTTTCCAGGGTAACTACTTGCCTAGCAGCCTTGTAAGCGTTGCACATTTTGTCTTTACTCTTCACTTTCTCTCACTCCCCTCTCTGTGTCCATCTCTTTCTGTGAGTCCAGAGTGGTGGAATGAAGGGGTAAGGACTCAAAGCAAAGAGAGGAGACAATGACCGAGATATGAGGATTTTCTGACCCGTGTGTGTGTGGAGGGGTTGTAAACTAATGCTCTCTTTTTTGAGTGCCTTGCCCCTAACGAACCCTGAAACAGTGCATCTGAGCACACGTCAATTAAAAGCAATTACGGCTGCTGCTTTCTGATGGAGAAAGCAGTAGATGGTGACCAATGTGGACATGCACCCACCCACACACACACTCAGTCACACCCCAGTGTCACTGACCAGTAGTAGTAATGAGGTCAGCTTTGCTCGCTGACCTACCACCTCTTAAAAGGCCTCAGTCACCATGGCGATATCTTCTGAAGAGGGAGAGTCAACAATCGACTTTTTCACCCTCAGAAAACACAAATTTCTTCACAAAAAGCGTCCGTCTCTATTCATGTGAGCGTGCACGTGTGTGTGTGTGTGTGTACACGTCTGCGTTACTTACCTGACCTACCCAATGTAAGTGCTTCCAAACACTCCCATGGCAACCAAACCCAACCCAACCCCTTCAGGTGCCCAGGGATGTGTATATAACTCAGTCTCCACAACACAGACAGGACAAACACACATGCACACACGCACACACACACACACACACCCACACACCCACATCCTTCTTCTGTTGGTATCTGTCTATTCTTGTCTCTCAGCCTCTTGGCTGGTTGGGTCAACCAACCGTGACTGCGTCCATGCTAGCTGATCTGGCCTGTTGGACCATGTCTACTGTCCGTCTGCTCTTTATCCACCAGACTTGTAGCCTTGTAGCTTGCTTCTTTGGAGCGGCTTAGACAATAAACTTTAAACTTTATATTTATTAAGCAGGTTTTACAGTTTCTGTGAAAATGATGACCCATCTGTTAGCTCTCTGCAATTAAGGAATTAAAGTGTATGTGGGAGCCATAGAGCAGAGAAATACAAAAGGAAAGGAATAGAAAGGACATCAATAGTCAGAACAAAAATCTGCTCTCCAACTCTCACTCAGTGGATTCTCCAACAGTCAATGGCATGGCTGGAAAAAGCAGTAAAAAAACGTTTTATGAGTGCTCATAAACACAACATCTCAGCATTTAGTCTCAATGTGTGAAAAAAATGCTAAATGAGATATGAAATACATTAGTGACTGTCAAATTTGCAGGTGTGTTTGTGGCATTGTGTGTGTGTTTACATGTCTGGAGCAGACATGTGATGAAGTGTGTACATGTCTCGAATCCCACACAACCCTGAACCCATTAATCCCAGGGTTGGTGGTTCGATCCCGGCTCTTCCTGTGAACATGTCGAAGTGTCCTTGGGCAAAACTCTGAACCCTAAGTTGTCACGGCAGCTACGTCGCCATCGGTGTGTGAATGTGTGTGTGAGTGGGTGAATGAGTGTAATCTGTAATCTGCTTTGGGAACCGATTAACGGTTAAAAAGTGCTATATCCTCCTCAGACCCAGCCTATTCATTCATGTCCTCTATAGTGGACACTGGTTTTTGTTCTATATCTTTTGACTCATTTGAACTACTCTACTCCTGGTGCGCTAAATAGAGGACATCCTGGCATTTCCAATGATATCTCATGCTGAGACACAAAAGTTAGAATGGAAGATACTTTTTTCCTCGGCTCTCAGGAGAATATAAGTGAAGTCCACTTAGAGAATTATTGATTGTTTCAAATCTAAATATTCGGCATGTATCAACATGTACTAGTCTTTCTCAATCAATACAAACAGATTCATAGACAGAGAGATCGACAACGCAAGAGAAGAGGGAAGTGAGTCAAAGAAGACAGAGAAGGAGAGCTACTGGTGCTTTTAAGACTCCTAGAGGAAGTTGGTGTTCTATAGGTTTCTTTGTATTGCCACGGTAACAGCAGTGGGTGTTCTGTGATGCTAGGCAACCCGACTTGCCCCTCCTCTTTCTCAGCATGACCCCTGGTGACCTGGGAACTACACTGACCTCAGACATAAAGAGGAAGGCCTGGCCCGGGCCGAGGGAAAGCTTTTAGGAGGTGACAGCACTCAGAGAGAGGCCTGCGACTGATTTACTGGCCCGCGCACACGACGGACAGACACATGAGCACACGCACACACAGGCTACGCATGCAGACAGACAGACAGACAGACAGGAAAATGACACATACATTCACAGACACACATGGGATATAACCTGTCATGCAGATGCACAAAATGCAAGCATAATGTAATTAAATTAAATCCCAGTGTGCTAACAAACTAGAAAACATGTTTAAAAATGTCTTTTTTCTCCACCTCCTCCTCCTCTTCTGTAGCCACCCCTTCACCTCCGTCTCCTCTGCACTACTGACCTGAAAGTGAACTCTAGCTGAGAGCTGGAGGTCAAACAGGACATGACCAACATTCACCCCCCATAATTTAGCAAAGGTCGAGCAGCCAAAGCTGTAGAATCGCATGCGTCTCTATAACCTCCATCCATACAGGCCGTAATTACCAAGTCTAGCCAATCTAACAGGAAGCCATACGTTATCGGAATCATCCAGCATCTCTCATCGTCTGTTAACACACACACACACACCCCAATCTCATACATCTGTCCGCAAAGCACTCCCGGCATCAAACCCAAATGCACACTCTCGCACATGCGCATACACACGAAACAGCTATCTTTCATCAGTGTTTGTGTATATCTGAGATCTGTATCAGTTCCCCCTGATCTCCAGTCATCACTGTGGCTCCTTGATTACACCCTTCATTAACTCACTGTAACTGCCTGTGTGTGTGAGTGAGAAAGAGGGAGATAAACAAAGATTGTCAGTGTGTGTGTGTGCATTTGAGAGAGCAAAAAAAAGGGAAGCACTGAGGAAAAAAAAGATTATGACAAATGGGAGCGGGGATCGAAGCTCCAAACCAATTTCCAAAACTGCCTTTTTCTCAACTAATGTTCCTCTTAAACCCTCAGGGAAGGAGGGAGACCACGCAACAATCTGCCTCTCACTTTCTATTTGAGCGAGTTACGGGCAGGAGAGAGAAAAAGACAGAGAGAGAAAGAGAGAAAAAAAACCTTCCATGGCTGGGTAGGCCGCCCAATGAGTGGCACTCCTAACAGGAAACAACACCTTTTTTGTCGCCATCTCTCTCTCTCTCTCTCCCTCTCTTTCCTCTCCCTCCTACTTTCCCCTCTTCTCTTCCCGTCATCACCAGCCACGACTACTTGTAACTGCTGGAACACCAGAAGCAATCAATTGATGGCAAAGGAAAAGGAGGAGACAGAAGATGGGGGGAGAAGGGGAAGTGACGGCGCTCAAAGTGCGGACTCACATCTGCAAGAAAAGAAAAAAAAAGAGGGGGGGGGGGGGTGTAAAGAAAAGGAATGAATTGAAGACACCTGGTTCTCGTCAGAGCAACCTACACTCAGCCACACACACACACACACACACACACACTTTGAGGTTTGTTAGGATTTATCCTGCTTACATTTCTCCTCTGCTATGCATCATTTCATGTCTACACCCATGCCCAGCACCTCGACAAAGTGCCATACACTCTCCACGGCACTCTCACTTTTCCACCTCTCCTGCCTCTCGCCCGGTAACTCCACTCTTTGTTTTCCCTCCCTCCTCTCCCCCCTCGATGATGGGGCAGAACTGGTCTTCGCCCCCTCTTCCCTTTCTTCCCTCTCTCTCCTGCTCTGTTCTTTCTGGGGAGGCAGACAGGCCACATTCCACAGGGAGGCCCAGGCGCCCTTTTCTGACACGTCTCAGCGTTACACCCACCCTCATCCCTCTATCCCTCCTCTCTGGCCCACCAATACCCCCCACCCCCCTCCCCACAATGTGCTGCCTCTGTGCCCCTTCTTTTACCTCAATTCCATCTGTCTGTATGTCCCATCTCCCCAATCCCTCCTCTCCGCTCACCAACTTCCTCATTTGGCCGCTGACCATCTACAGCATCTACCTGTGACCCTTTTCTATCGCTCTCTCTATCTATCTATGAGATAAACAGAATAAAATGAGAGAGAGAAGGACAGTGTGACAGAAAGACGGAGACTTTGAGCTTGAAGACAGAGAGAGGCCAGTGGAGGAGCTTGACGGCTGGAGATAGCTGTGATTTCTCTCAGGTTCCCAAGGGGCCCAAGGAAAAGACGGCTTTGTGTTCTGACAACACCGCGCTGTCAGGAGTTCTCTGTGTGTGTCGGTGTGTGTGGGTGTGTCTTTTCTGCTCCAGTGCGCACTGGCATGGTGTTTAAGCACCAACACTAGTCTGCACTGCACCTTCAGGTGAGAGACTCAAGCGTGGAGGAGAAAGGAACAAGAGGATGAGGAAGAGGAGGTACAGCCAAGACTTTCAGGTTAAAGCATGAGAGCAAGTTCTTATACAATGTAGTCAGGTAACCAGTGTCAGTCTGTATCAGACAATATTGATTTCATGAGCGGCAGACACAAGCTAAAAATACGGCTTCCAGGTCCACCCAGCACTACACCAAAGTTCGATTAAATCAAGTAGTGTGATGGAACAAGGGACACAAAAGTAAAAGACCTTATGGACATAAAAGAACGTATTTGCATGTTTCAAAAAAGGAGATGTATGACATGTAAGTTAAGACTAATTTTAAACAAAAAAATAAATAAAGCTCTAAAAAGTGGTCTATCTCAGATTGAATTTAGCTGATGAATTCTCTGAAACTACTAACGGTCAGTATCAGAAACAGGACGTAAGAGTAGATAAACCATGTTCTGCATTAATTTACAATTGGACACGCAACACAAGGTGAAAAAATTACACTTGTACTCTACTCTATACTACATTTGACAAATTTTTATACTTTCTCAAGGCCTTGAATTTCCAATAAATAAATGGTACAAGGAGAAAAGAAAAAAACGAGTGAAGAGTTAAAAAAAAAAGAATGAGATGAATGAAGAAAAATCAGCTGGTTGTGATATCAGAGTGGCTGTGCAGTGCTCACTGGCACAGAACACTCATCTTGGGGGGGGG